>VZUI01070044.1:0-15204 GCA_013401135.1 Cettia cetti
TGGATCCCTGGCAGTGCCCCAGGCCAGGCTGGACCCTGGGGCTGGAGCAGCCTGGGACAGTGGGAGGTGTCCCTGCCGTGGCAGGGGGTGGAACAAGGTGATTTTTTGTGTTTCTGTCATTTCTGGGATCTCTCCCTGGGCACGGGCCCCTCCTGGCAGCCAGACCCAGGCCAGGGGAGGACACTGTGGGCTCTGCTTTGACTCTCCCAACAAGGGAACCAGAACAGAGCCCTGCTGAACTTGTGACATCTCCAGGGTGGCAGGTGACGCACCTGGGGTGACAGGGAAGAGGCACTGGGTGGGTGCTGAGGGCTCCCAGAAGCACCAGGGAGCGGGGGAACATCATTCCCAGCTGGAAGAACAGACATTCTCTATGGAAACAAACAATAGAAGCTCTGGCCTTGAAGAGAGACGAGTGGAGAGTGGAGAGGGTCATGGTGAGAGCTTTGCACAGCCAGGCCTAGCACGGGGAAAGTGATTAGTGAGTGATTATTCCTCACTTCTAATTATGCAGGGACAAAATGAAATTATCCTGCAACTCATTTAAGGCAAAGGAAGGGAAGAGCCTCTCCCTGTGGTGCATGATCACGAGGAAGATCTCCTGAGAGAGCAGCTCTGCCCACAGCCATCAACCACCAGCACGGGAAACGTGGGACCGGCACAGGGACATCACCCCAATTACTGCTGCCCTCGTTAATCACTCACTGCTGGCCAGAGGAGCTTCTGCTCCCCGCCCAGCCCTTCCCCAGCTCACCCATGTGATTATCCCTGCACAGCGGGTCAGGAAGGATGCAGCACAATCCCAGGGGAGCGGGACGTGGCTGGGAGCAGCCCTCGGGATCAGCCGAGTGACAGCGATCGAGATGGCGAGTGACAAACGCCTGACTGTGCAGCTCAGCAGCGCGGGCTGTCACAGGGAGCAGCTGCTGGGGAGGGCAGGGGGCTGCCATTCCCCCGGGAAAGCGGCAGGGAGGGGCTGCCGGAGGCTCGGGAATGCCGCAGGGTGGGCTCCTCCGCAGGTGCTTCCCCTTGCATTGGGAGGAGCCGGGGCTGGGCGGGTGCCGAGGCTGGGAAAGGGGGACGAGGGGATCACAGTGAAGTGACACGAGAGATGAGGAAGGAAGGGATTGAGAAGATGTCTGAGGAGCAGCGAGGAATCCAAAGAGGCAGCAGCAGCTGGAGGCAGAGGTGCCGTGGTTGGCATCGGGAGAACAGGAGCTGGGACAAAGAGGGGCCCTGAGCCTCATCCCAGCTCTGCGTGCCAAGGAATGTCTGCAACTGCTCCCAGGACATTCCCTGAGCCCCCAGGACATTCCCTGAGCCCCAGGACCATTCCCTGAGCCCCCAGGACCATTCCCTGAGCCCCAGGACCATTCCCTGAGCCCCCAGGACCATTCCCTGAGCCCCCAGGACCATTCCCTGAGCCCCCAGGACCATTCCCTCAGCCCCAGGACCATTCCCTGAGCCCCCAGGACCATTCCCTCAGTTCTCCAGGACCATTCCCTCAGCTCTACAAGGTGGAGGATGTGACACCAGAATGTCTCTGCAGTGTGAAAATCAAAATTTTTGCAGGGAGCAGTGGAATCTCCATGTCCTTCCCCACACTTGTATTTTGGGGGCAGAATCCAGAGCAGGACCAACACAAAAAGATAGGGAAGTGGGGCAGGAGATTGCTGATAGCTCAGAGCCAGCCTGGGCTGTGTTGTGGTGCCTGGTATCTTCAGTTTAGTCTAAATTATTTTGCCTTTTCAAGTTTAAAAAAAATAAATAAATTACAAATCAATATTTTTGGTGCTATGAGCAGTGCTGGAAATCCAGTGGCTTCCTGAATTCCTTTAGTCCAGGTGATTTTCCAAGGATTGTTTCACTTAGGATTTGAAGAGGTGGCTGGCTTTTAATTTGAAATCTCTTAATGGATTGATTAATGATGGGTTGATTAATTTGGGAAACCCTTTCAAGGACCTGGGTGCTGTAGTCGATGTCACCTTGCCAAGGTGTCCGTGGGAAGAGGCAAATCCCTGATGTCCCCTTGGGGAGAGCTCAGGGCCCCCAGACCACCCCAGGATTTCCTGGGGGCTCACACCTGCTGGTGGTGGGGTCAGGAGGCCACAGGGAGCCCAGCTGAACCATCCCAAAGAACTGAGCTCTGGGGAAGGGCAGGATTCATCCTCCCCGAGCTGCCACGGCGGGGTTCGGTTCCTCCAGCCAGTGTCACCGCAGCAAATTGCCGTTCCTGATCTCCTGAGAGCCTGCCCGGCTCATTCCTGCCCAGCTCCGCGGCCACAGCAGCAGCAAACCGCCCTGGGAGGGCTGCGAGGGGAAATCCTCGTGCTGCTTGTCCTGCGTGGAATGTGATCAGAGGGGTTAACTGGTGACGGGTAACGGGACACCGGGACGGAGGGGGCTGGGATCCCGGGCAGCTTATCTGATGTTCTCAGTGCAGCACGGCCCTGCAGCTCCTGAGGTGCCAGAGGGGCTGAAACTGCGGCAGTGTTGGGATTCTGGAGCCCACAAAGGAGGAGGACACTCGATACAATAATGGGGAACGGGGAGAATGGAGTGCTGATAAAGCCGGGGCGTCTCCAGGTGAGAGCAGTGTGCTCAGCTCAGCAGAATTCCAGGCAATTCCCCAGCCTGGAGCTGCAATTCCACAGGGCAGCACACTGGATTTCAAGGATCTGCAAGGACAATCCCCTTCCCGTGCTGGAATCCCCCAGCACATCCCAGGGCATCAGGGAGACCAGGACGAGCCCTGGAGCTGGGCAGCATCCTCTGGAGATGACAAACATTGCCCCCGGGGACAGCTCAGCAATCCATACCCAAACTCACTCCTCTGGTTCTCATCTGAATATAAGCCTGGCAGGTGACAGGGATTCCTTGAATAATGAGGGATAACCAAGGGCTGTTGTCATTTCAGAGCAGCCCTGAGCAGGCTGGCACCGGGGCAGTGGGGAGGGGAGCTGAGAACTTTGGGAACCTCAGAATCAGGGAATGGGTTGGGTTGGAAGGAACCTTAAAGCTCATCCCATCCCACCCCTGCCAGGGCAGGGACACCTCCCACTGTCCCAGGCTGCTCCAGCCCCAGTGTCCAGCCTGGCCTTGGGCACTGCCAGGGATCCAGGGGCAGCCACAGCTGCTCTGGGCACCCTGTGCCAGGGCCTGCCCACCCTCACAGGGAGGAATTTTTTCCAACCTGGCCTGTGGCTGATGGCCCTGCTCAGCTGAGGGTCCCTCCCCTAACACCAGCCAGGGATGTGGCACCCGAGGTTGGATGTCCCCACAGCCTGCTCCAGCATCCTCCAGGAATGTCATTCCAAGCCAAATGTCATTCCAAGCCAGCCCAGGCCCCGCAGAGCTGGACACTGGAAATACAGATGTGGATAAATTTGGCAGCATGGGGGGGTTTCAGTGGCTGTGAGCAGCTCCCAGGGAATTCCAGCAGCTCCTGCAGGTGTAGGACAGGGCCCTGGGAAGATTCTGAGCACATTCCCACCCTTAGGGAACAACAGGAGGTGTTGGCACATTCCAAGACCTTCCCAAAGAGCAGCAGCAGTGGCTGCAGGAGCCCCAGCTCTGGGAAGGCATCCCCAGTGTGCACTGGGTGGGAGCAGGGTTTGTTAAGGCAGCTCCCTAATTAGTGGGGTGCAGATGATCTTCCAGGTCCTTTCCATCCCGAACCATTCCATGATCTCTTAGTTCCCAGGCAAAGTAACAGCAGGGAAATCCTTGCTCCCCTCCCCTGCCCGGGGCACAGCATTCCCGCCTTTCCAGGGCTCTCACCCCAGGATGGGTGGGATTGGCTCCAGAGGGCTCCCAGCACCTCCCTGGCCACCTCCATCCCCACCTCCTTCAGTGGCTCCTGTATTCCCAAAGGAAAAGTCCTGGCCTGCAAGGAGCAGCAAAGCCCCAGAACACGCCTGAGGCTGCTGGAGGGTGTCAGGTCTCCTGCCCAGCAGCGGGAATCACTCAGGCCCTGGAAGGCCCAAAAGGCTGTAAGGAAAATCAGAGTCACTGGGATAACCCTGAAACCTCTCCCATTTCAGATGTCTAAAGGCCTGATTCCACCCTGGAATTCACACATCTCCTAAAAATCCCTCAAGATGATCATGTAAGAGGTGTTTTTGGGGATGAGAGCTGGGAGCTCTCCTCAATGAACTGGGAGGCAACTGGTGCTCAGGGCTGCTCCCCAGTTCAGGGCTTCAGGAGCCATCCCTCCCAGTTCTGCTGGGATTATCCCCTTGTTCAGGGGTCCCTCAGCAGTGAGAGGAGCTCATTATCCCCCGAGCTGAGGATTTGGGTGCGCTGGGGGGTGTCAAGGAGGATTTGGGGAGTGGAGCCCCATGAGGGCGGTGCACTGCCCCTCACCAAGGCAGCAGGAACAAATCCAAGGCAAAGCAGTGCAGGGGAGAAAGCTCTGGAGGGGTTAACTTGCTCTCCAGCATGGTTCAGTGAAATTGTCAAAAAATCCCTTCTGACAAATTGCCTCAGAAGAGAGGAAAAAAACCTAAAGAGCCGAGTGCATGGTAATGATTTCTGAAAAGTTCCCCGGCACCGAAATGGCCAAATACCATTAGCAAAGCAAATTGTGCTTTGTGCACATAACTCACACCAGAACACAGAATTCGGGCCCGTCATTAATGGAAGCCAAGAACGCTCTGCCGGGCGGGACGGGCTCAGCCCCGCCCGCACCCCTGGGACACGCCGGGATGCTCCGGGATGCTCCGAGCTCTCCCCCAGCCCCACCCGGGGCACCTCGGCGTCCTCCTCCCCGAGCCGCCCGCTCCGGGAGCGCCTCTTCAAAGCGGGCAGCTGGCAGGACATCATCCCCTTCCCGACGCTCATTTCCCAGGCTGTCTGAGCCCGCAGCGAGCCCGGGGCCGCCTCTTTGCGTGTCCGCGCCTCGCCGGAGCCTCCGAACCGGCCGGGCCCGACGGAGCGCGGCTCCGCCCCGAAGCTGCTCCGGGGAGAGAAGGACCCGCAGGGCGGCCCCCGGACACTTCATGGAATAACTCCTCCCGGCCGGGCTCCGACACCTGCCCGCCGAAAGCACATTCAGACGGAGCTGGGAGCGGCTTTTGGAGCGGCCATCAAACGTTCCCTGGCTGTGATGGCGACCCGGGAATGTTCTGATGGAGCTGCTGAGGGTTGGATGGAAACCAAGGCGCTGCCCGCTTTTCCAAGCCGTCCACCATGCAAATCCCGCTTTGGGGATGAAATAAAGCCACCCCCGGCTCCACCGATCCTGGGATTTGCGAGAGGGCCGCTGGCTCAGCCCAGCGGAGCCCCCCGGGCTGTGGGTCAGGGAGGGCTCCTGCTCCTCCTCCTCCTCTCCCCACCCCCACGCAGCAGGGCACGCAGGGGTCGTGCCAGCCCTGCCGTGTGCCAGGACGCCAGCCCAAGGGCAGGGAGGAGCCCGGGCTGGGCAGCCAGGCTGGAATTCGGTCACGGAAAGGCTCTGGAATTCATTAGCTGTGCCCCAGGCCAGGCAGGATTGTAATAAACACCTTCTTTGAGTCCTGTAGGTAGAAGTTACATGAAAATTACCTACTTTAAAAGCGCATTAACATTTCAAAGGCAGACATTAGGAGACAGCCGAGCGCGATGACTGCGCACTGGCAGGGCTCCGCTTTGCCTCTTGATGCGCCCTGACGCTTTTCATCTCACCCCGCCGTGTCGTTCCCAACGGGATGGGCCGCAGGGTTGGCTCCGGGAGCTCCCAAACCACTCCCGAGGCTTCCCGTGCCGGGTCAGGGAGAAACGACTCCAGCAAGTCCTGCTCCTCGTTCGCCCGCAAAGGAACGGCGGAGGAGGCTCCAGCGGGTTCTGCAGCGGCAGAGCTCGAGCCGAGGGTGAATTCCCGGCCCGGGTGATCACAAAAGCTCTGCTCAGTGTCCCGAGGATTCCCGAGCGGTCCCGGCACTCTGACCTCCAGAGGCAGAGGAGAGATGGAAGCACTCGGGGACATGGAACGGCCCTTCAGGGAAGGAGCTGAGCAAAGGAGAGCTGGCTAAAAGTGAGCTCAGGACACCCAGGAATGGGGTTTCCCCGATAAGTGGGGAGGAAGAACCAGGGACATCAAATGGAAGGATGGAGCAGCAGGACTAACCACGGAAAAGCCTTTCCTGTGGGATGCCCTGACACGTGGCACGGGGATGGCAGGACCTGGGGACACTGGCAGGACCTGGGGACACTGGCAGGACCTGGGGACACTGGTGGGACCTGGGACACTGGCAGGACCTGGGGACACTGGCAGGACCTGGGGACACTGGCAGGACCTGGGGGCACTGGCAGGACCTGAGGACACTGGCAGGACCTGGGGACACTGGCAGGACCTGAGGACACTGGCAGGACCTGGGGACACTGGCAGGACCTGGGGGCACTGGCAGGACCTGGGGACACTGGCAGGACCTGGGGACACTGTGGGACTGGGGACACTGGCAGGACCTGTGACACTGGCAGGACTTGGGGACACTGGCAGGACCTGGGGACACTGGCAGGACATGGGGACACTGTGGGACTTGGTGGCCCTGCCCAGGTGAGCGCAGAAGGTGATTCCCCAAACTGGCAGCTCACAAATCCTTTGGGAAGGGTGCCCAAAGGAGCAGATGGGATCGGTGGCTTGGAAGCCTTGGAGCTGCTGGAGGCTGCAGCCGGGGCAGCTGCGGCTGCTGCCTTGCCCTGGTGATAAAGGAAACCCTTCCCTGGCACTTCCCAGCTCCAGCCGGTGCCCGAGCCAAGAGCAGGGTGCATCCTGGCCGCTCCCGGGAGCAGGATCCAGGGAGGGGGGGAGGGGCAGGCAGGACACGGAGCCCTGCCCAGGTGAGGGCGGGGAGTCTCGGCGAGCAGGGAACGGTGCACAAATGTCCCGGAGCAGCTCCAAGTCAGGAATAACCCCCGGGAGTGCCAGGGGATGTGCAGCCTTGCTGCCTCTGCCGCTGCCCGTGGGGAGGGCTCTGAGCCTCACCCCGGGTGAGATCCCATTTGCAGGTCACCCAAACTTCCTCCCGAGCCGCGTGTGCAGAGCCGGGCCAGGGAGGGGAGAGTTATCTCCTGCCAGAGGAATTACTCCTTGTTTTCCCAGATAATACTCGGGGAATTTGAATATGGCCATTTTTCCTGCTCCTGCTGCAGCTCTGAAGATTGTGCTGCTGTCATCTACGAGTTCTTATCGCTTATCTCTGCTCTTTTATCTTTGCCATTCATTTCAATGTGTTTGAGGCTGTGCAGAGCCTGTCTCTGCTCCAGGGAGCCTCTGCACAGCTCCCAGGAGCTCTGGGCCCCCAACAGGTCTCAGCAGCCACTCCAAGGTGCCAAAACTCTTCTGTGAATCTGGAATGTTCTCCAAGACCTCCAGCAACTTTTTTATCAAACAGGAAATAGCCTCAATCCTTCCTTTCTGGGTTTTCCCTGAGACATTTGCTCTCCTGGCTCTGGCAGTTGAGCTTTTTGCCAAGGCAGGCCCTTGGCACCTGGTGTTGGAGCTCTGGTGGTCCTGGGAGCTGGAAAATCAGGATTTTGGGGGGCTGAGGGCTTAGCCCGGGGCGTTTGTAGGCTGGAGGAGTGTTTGCAATGCAGAAGAGGGAAAGGTGGGACTGTGGGGCTGGCAAAGGGGGCCAAGCCCACCTGAGAGCCCCAGGCAGCTCCAGCCCCATTCCCCAGTCCCTGCCCTCTCATCTCCTCACCCTGCACATCTCAACCTCTGGATAAACAACACCTTCACCCTCTGGAATCTGTTCTTGTTCCCTTTGTTCTGTGCTCTGGGGTCAGTGCTGCCGGGGCTCGGAGGGGAGGCCCAGGTGGAAAATTCCACGGGCTAAAGCCCTTCCCATGGGGAGATGCAGATGCAGGCTCCCTGCCAGGCCCTGCTCCCCCCGGAGAGAGCCGGGACGAGGCTCCCAGGGCTCCGGGGGCCTCTCCCGGCGCGGGCTGCCCGTGTCAGGTCGGATTTCTCTGCGGGGAGCCGGGAGCAGCTCCCGAGGCGCGGGATCGTTACCCGCACGTCCCAGTGACACACAAACCCCGCCCGGGCTCCCAGCGCTCCCAGTAACCCGGCGGGGCTGGGGGCTGCAGCCCACGCAGGGCAGGGATTGGAGCACCCTTGGCTGAGGAGCTGGGTGTTCCATCCCGCCTTCAAATTAAAAAAATCTCCTGTGCATCCATCTCCTCCGCCACGGGAGGCATTTCCCAGCCGCCATAACGGATTTGGAGCCAGGAACCAGGAGATAAAATAATTTACTAATTGGAAGTGGCACCAAACATTTTGCCTCTTGCCCTGGCTGTGATCTCGGGGCAAGTGGCTGGCAGCTCTCCAGGAGACAGAGCGCGGGGACAGCGGCAGCACCGAGGTGGCCGCGGTGCCGCCCCTGAGCCCCACCCCGCTGTGTCCCCAGCACTCTGTCACCTTTAATTACACCCGGAGATGCTCATCAAAGGCAGAGCCGGGTGCAAGGCTGAGGAGGAGTGACAGGGCTGGTGCAGAGGAATTTCACACAACAGCCCAGGCATTTTCTACCTCACTGACTCGTTTTCCCTGTTTTCTTTTTTTTTTTTTTTTTTTTTTTTTTTCCTTTTTTTCGGATGGCTTTGCACTTGGCAGCCCTGCCCAGGCTGGGGCTCCTCCAGAGCCAGGAGAAGCCAAAGCTCTTCATTCACTCATTTCCTCATTCATTCCCTCCACCACACCCCTGTATTTACCGAGACACTCCACGGGGCTGGCGCTGTGCTCACAGCAGCCTGGTGGCACTGGCACCCGGGGGTGGCACTGGCACCCGGGGGTGGCACTGGGTGCCTCTCAGGTGGTGGCCCCAGGCCAGCCCCGGGCACCTGGGGGTGACACTTGAGCTGGGGCTGCCTTTCTGCAGCTGGACAACATCTGGCACTGTCCCCACCACCCTGCCTGTGTGTCCCCAGACAGCGGCTGCCCTGAGTCTGTGCTCAGCGAGGACTTGGATCCCTCTGAGCCCTGAATTCCCTGTGGGGATCCCTCTGAGCCCTGAATTTCCTGTGGGGATCCCTCTGAGCCCTGAATTTCCTGTGGGGATCCCTCTGAGCCCTGAATTCCCTGTGGGGCCCTGCACACACCTCATCATTTGAAGCATTTGAACCGTGGCCTCGAGGCTGTTGCTCTATAGGTCCAGGGTCTGCCTGGAAAAGCCGGCTGTGCCCCATTTTCCAGACATTTCTCCAAAAGTGGAGCCCCACAACTGATCCTGTGGGATCCTCAGCTCAGGGACGAGCAGGACAGGGATGAGCAGGAGAGGAAGGAGCGGGTGGCCAGAGCAAGGGGAGGCTGTGCTGGCAGGGATGGAGTTGGAAAGCCCCACGGGACCTGCCATGGGACAAGGGGACACCTCCCACCTCCCACTGCCTGCAGGAGGCCAGGCTGGGATGTGGGGGCAGCTCTGGGAAGCGCAGGGCAGGAGCACAGCCAGTTCTGGAGCTCGGAAGTATCCAAGCAATGGCTCCAGAGCCACGGGCAGGGCCTGGGCCCAGGAATTGCCCCTGCACAGGAGGCAGAACTTCTGCCCTGGCAGTGCCAGCCCTGAGCAGATTGGGCACAGGGGCTGTGGAGTGTCCCTGCCTGGGGATATTGCAGATATTGCTGTGCCCTGAGCTCTGGGATGGCCCTGCTGGAGCAGGGAGGTGGCACCAGGTGAGCCCCTCCCAGCCTGACCCAGTCTGGGATTCCATGATCCGGTGATTTCCCGCTCCCGGATTAAACACAACAAAGACACCAGCTGGGTTTGCGGCTCTGTGACATCCCCAGCGCAGCAAAACTCAAAAAGAGACTTAAAAGAGACTAAAAGAAACCCTCAGAGAAGGTTTCACCCAAGCTGGCGCTGCTCCGGTCCCGGCAGCCCCGCGGTGAGTTCACCGGGACTGCGGCCGTGCCCTGCTCCACCATCCCCGCCTTCGTGCCCGGCCGCCGCTCCGCGCCGCTCCCGGCTGCAGGAACGCGTCTCCAGCTGCCGTCCCGGGGAGCGCACAAAGGCACAGGCTGCGGGGAGGTGACGAAACCGAGCACACCAAAAGCCTCCAGGGGCTTTGTGTTCGGAGAGACGCGGCACGAACAGCGACAAAGAGTGGAAATAAAGCGACTTAAAGCGCCCCAAAGGCGGCTCGGTAATGGCAAACACGCGGAGAGCCGGGAACACGGAGGGAGCTGAGTGCTCATGAACTCCCAGAGATTCGTGGCTGGTGCGAAGGGGAGGCTCCGGGCAGGGATTTCCCCCAGGAGAGGATTTAGGGTCCAATCCTCGGAAACATTTGGATGCTGGAATGGAAATCGCCCTGAGCTGTCTGCTGGGATTTGCCCCTTGGCTCGCAGGCTGCTGGCGCTGCTCGGGGCAGGGCCCACGGCCGGACTCGCTCCCACCGCCGAGTTTCCTGGGAGAGCTTTTCCCAAATGGCCTCGGGCACGCTGGGCTCCTCCGGGAGCAGCCGGGGCGCCTTCGCACGGTTTCTACCCCCTCGGGTTGTGGTGGCAAAGGGGGGATAATAAAAGATGGGGCCAGGGCGAGCTCTCCAGCGAGGCCAAACCCGGGTTAAATCCAGAGCGGCGCAGGGCGGAAACAAACCCGGTGGGATTCGGGGAGCGGAGGGAATAACGCCGGGAGGGAGCAGAGAGCGGGGGAGGGCGCACGGGGGCACTCCGGTGGCACATCCCGGGAGGCACGGCCGCTCCCGCATCCCAGCTCCTTCCCCGGCTCCGTGCCCGGGTCCCGGCTCCCCCAGCGGCTGCGGAGCCGCGCCGCTGCCCCGGGCTCGGCAGACAAAAGGTTCCCGGTATCTGCATTTCTGAGGCGCTTATCGCGGCGGAGCCTCGCTGCTCGCAGCCCTTTCCTCCAGAAGGGCAGAGTGTTCCATTGTTGCCACACAAATCGCTTCCCCTGCCAGTTCCTTCCCTTCCAGGCTACTGAGTGCAGCTTGGCTTGGCTCCCTCTGGACTAATTTGATGAGAGATAATTATCTTGTTAATATCATCTTATTTTCTTAAGTCCCAGCCTCTCCTTTATTAATTCTGTCAGTCGCGGGTTGTGTTGCTCTTAGGTCCGTGGCTTTTCAAAACACTCTAACAGGCACTTCTGGGAGAAATCGGGAAAAGAACAACTTCACCGGGAGAATGTAAATATTGACATTTTTTCACAATGGAGGTTTTTAATCGGCTCCTCCTGGCAGGGTTGGCCGCCGTGGGAAGCACTTGGCCGCCGTGCCCGTGGGTGGGATGCGGCTGCAGCAGGAGGTGCTCGGGATCTGCCGCTCCCTCGGGAAACGCAGGAGAGGAGCAGGGGCAGGGATTCCACCAGGAGGGAGCAGGAGGTGCCCTCTGTGCCCCCTCCTTGTGCTGAATCCAGAGGGAAAATGGGAAAGGAGCATGGATGTGGGGTGGTTTGCAGGGAAAAGCTCAGTTCCCAGTATCCAAGAGCAACCCATCCTTCTGCTGAATCAGCTGAGTGCAGCAGGAAGGGGATGGAAAGGGGACAGGAGTGTGGATGTGGGGTGGTTTGCAGGGAAAGGCTCCGTGCCTGCCACCCAAGGGATATGGGGATGTGTGCAGGGGACAGGGATCCCACAAAACCTTCCTGAGCCCTCCAGAGCTCGTTATCCTTGGCAAGAGCGTTGATGGCCGTCGTTAACATGAGCAGAGGGGTTGTGTTATCCCAAATAACCCCACAGGGCTCATTACCACACCTGGAGCTGCAGGCCCCAGCACCTGCCCTGTGCTTCCCATTGGGAATGCCAGGCAGAATCCCACCTTCCCTGGCCCCACGCCTTCCCTGCACCCCTCACCATCACGGGAAGAGTTTGTGGGGCTGCAGAGGGGATCCAGAGGATGCTCTGATCCTGCTGGATCCCCAACACTGCCTGGGGCAGGGCGAGGGCGCTCAGCTCCACAGGGATAAGGAGATTCTGGGATTTGTCAGGGATAAAGAGTCATCTTAGCATCAGCTGGAGGGGCAGAGGAGCCTTCCTGCTCAGGGCAACTTGAAGGAGGATTTTGCATGGGAAATGCAATCTTTCTTCCAGCACCACTCCAGATGTGCACAGGATTTTTTCCCCTCGGACCAGGGTCTGAATCCCTGTAAAACAAAGCAGCAGTGGGAATGTGAGGCTGGAAGTGAAGCGTGTTCTCAAGCAATTTTCTGAATCAGGATGGGAATGCAAAGCTCTTCTCTTTGACTCAAGGAGTTTTGTTGGGTTTTTTTTCTTTTTTCCTTTTCAGTAACACAGATCTCAAACTCATTCAAGGCAGGGAAGATGAGGGGGTCAGGCTGACTTCCTCTCTGCCAGGAGCAGAATTCCATTAAGTTGCTCCTGCCTGCTTGCAGGAAGGAGCTGTTTGCTCCCAGTTTGTGCTCACTCTGTGCCTGGTGCCGGAGCACCCAAGAGCTTCCCAGTGCTGCATGAAAAAATGGGATTTAATATCTGCAGCACACTCCTGGGCTCTGGATTCCCACTCGTTTAT
The DNA here is from genome assembly GCA_013401135.1 of Cettia cetti. Classification (NCBI taxonomy): domain Eukaryota; kingdom Metazoa; phylum Chordata; class Aves; order Passeriformes; family Sylviidae; genus Cettia; species Cettia cetti. The sequence goes on from VZUI01070044.1 coordinate 12,467, forward strand.
TCCAGGGACCAAACTCATTCACTGCCAGGACAGGGAAGTGTTTTCTGCAGTGGCAGATGGACTTCCAGCATTTAATCAAGGAGAATCCCATTGTTTAGCTGATGTGGAGGGTCCTCTTAGAGTCCTACATGGTCTAGGGTCACCCCTGGGCAGAGGGAAACTGATTAATTAGAAGTAAAATCATAAAAATGATTCAGGTCTTATTGGGAGAAGATTTGGGGGGGAGAGGGTTGAAACAGAGTCTCTAATTTGGTCATCCCCGTGGAGAAAAAAGGGAAAGAGGGATGAAGGGAGGCACAGGGAGATGGTGGGTGAGAGAACAGAGTGAAAAGGGTGAGAGGGAAAAAGGTGAATGTTCCCAGTTCTTCTGGGAATGGCAGCCTGGCTGTGCCTGCTCTCCAGGTGGGTTTGAGGGAAGGTTTGCTCTCCTTGCCTGCCAAGTGCTGCCCTCCTGGGACAGCTCAGCTCCAGCAGCTCCAGAGGCTCAGACCCAACGGGAAACGGGGGCTGCACCTGGATCAGGCCCAGCAGAGCAAGGATATGTGGATGTATTATAGCAGATCGTATTAATTCTTATTAATGTGCTTATTAATGCACATTTACTGCATTTCTCAAGATATTCCATTGCTTGAGAAGCCACAGCCCTTCTGTCCTCTGCTCAAATCTCCCCTTTTCCACAAAAACAATTAAATCCTGAGAGCTCCAAAGTGAGGGCTGGTGGCTCCATCAGCTGCTGACCCCTGCTCACCTCCACATTCCCAGTGAAGCCCTGCAGGGAGACGAGGCTGGTCCTGCTCTGCCCATTCCAGGCAGGGATGCAGCTGGGATCAGGCAGGATTTGGCAAGCACACCCTAAATGTGGAGCAAACCCCATGAGGAGCAGGCAGGCTTCAAACCAGCTCCAAGCCCGGCTGCCTGCATGAGTGGAGCTCCTGAGTGAGCTCTTATTTTGGGGTTTTTTTCTCATTTTCTGCCATGCAGCAACTGCTTTATTTACTGTCCTAGGCTGCAGCCAGCCCAGCAGTGGGGCTGTCCCCAGCTGCTCCCCTCCAAACCCCTCGCTCTGGGATCCTCAGGAACTCACTTGCACAGGGTTCTGCATCGTGAAGGCCTTTATGAGGATTAAATGGATCCATTAGTGTGAGATACCCAGCTCAAGGCACCTGGTCCCTGCTTGATTTTTCTTTCATGTTATTTGTGGGTTTTTCCTCTTTCCTCCCCACCTTTTTTTTTTTTTTTTTTTGTGTGTGTGTGTGAATATTTTTCTAAGGAGAGCTCCTGCATTCAGAGCAAAGCTCCCAGTGACTCCACAGCCCCTCAGCCTCCAGCAGTTCCAGGTCTCAGCCAGCCCCAGGAGATGAGGAACCTCTCAGAAACCAGCAGTGAAATATCCAGTGCTCGGGAATTCCTGGCTATAGATGAGAGCGCTGTAGCAGGGATGCAGGGACAGGGAAACGTGGTTTTCCAGTCTTTTAAATCTTTCCCACAACAATTCGCTTTCTTTCCTACGACTTTCCCAGTTTTTCCACTAGTGGAGGGTCCTGCAGGACAAGCCCTGGCTGACTCCACATCAATTCTCAGTGGGCTGGATCTGGAAAAGAAAGGAAATGATGACCATAAAACCAGAAATACAAACTCAAGGGGTGCAGGCTGTTGCCGTTGCTTTCAAAATAAGGCACTGATAGTTCATAAAATCTTCATTTTTGTGGCTGGTGCTGTCTGTGGTCTTAAAAAAAAGGCGCCAAGAAAGGAGAATCCAAGCATGAAGCAGCAGATTCACCCCCTGGCTCATCTGTGGACTTCTCCCTGTGCCACCCGGCGCTGGCTGCCGCTCCTGGTCCCTGCACAGCAGCCTCCCCGCAGGGCTCTGCCACATGCTCGGCCCTTCCCAAGCCAGCCCGCGTGGATCCCGCGCGTTTCCCAGCAGACAGGGATCCATTGCAGGCCATTTGTCACCCCCGCGGCTCCGCAGGTGGCAGGGCCAGCGCCACCAAGGAGCAGCCGGTGCCCTCCGGTGCCGGAGCCGGGAATGCTCAGAGCCAGCCCGGGTAACTCCGCGGCTCCTCCAGCTCCCCGTGCAGGGCATCCATCATCTTCCCGTTGCTTATCATTTTCCATCATGCGTCTCCTGTGCATTTTTAATTGGTTAATTACTTTGTTCATATACTAAGCACGCCCTCAAGCTCCAATTATTATCAGCATTAAGTGCTCCGTTCGTGCCATACATCTTTCCCGAGCTCTCCGTGGCCTTTTCCTGGCCCACACTTCCTCCCTGTGCAATACCGGCAGCTTCCTCAGGCACGCTCCGGCCCTCCTCTCATTAGTTTATTATCTCTACCTGCTTATCAGCGCCGCTCCCCAGCTCCTCGTTACTGCCGCGGCAATTACAGCCCCGGCCTCGCTCCCGGTGCGGCCGGGCTCGGTAATTCCATCGAACAGCTCCCGCAGCCCCCCCGGCCCCGCCCGGCCCCTCCCGGCGCTGATGAACAGCGGAGCTGTGTGTTCACACCTCACCCCGGGGATTGTGCGCTCGGCTCGGATTGAAAACTCCGCCTGCGCCCCGGGAGGAAATCCAGCTCTTCCCTCACCCCTGCTGCGGCTGGGGAGGGATCGGGAGCGGGAGCGGGAGCGGGAGCAGGATCGGGATCGGGAGCGGGAGCGGGATCGGGATCGGGAGCGGGATCGGGAGCGGGATCGGGAGCGGGAGCGGGATCGGGAGCGGGAGCGGGATCGGGAGC
>VZUI01070046.1:0-10351 GCA_013401135.1 Cettia cetti
GGGGGGGGGGGGGGGGGGGGGGGGGGGGGGGGGGGGGGCTGTCCCCCCATGCCAAGGGTCAGCTGAACTCCCATCATGAGGTCTGTGTGCAGGGACCATGGAGAACCCGTGGGGTGGCAAAGCTGTTGCGTTGCCAGTGGGCCCCCTCCACCTGTCTTGGCTGCTCCAGTGCTGACTGTCCGGCAAGTTGCCAAGCCCAGCACGACCACTGAAACCATGGGTGCCACTTAGGCCTTATTTGTCAGAAAGGTCAGCAGTGTCCCCCCTCAGGTTGTGCTCTGGACAGCATGCACGAGCTGCATGACAAGGGCTGAAGGGCTCCTGCCCCAGCAACCCAACAAGGGCTGGACCAGAGCAGACCCTCGGGGGAGGTGGTGGGAGCAGGGAGCAGGCAGGGCTCCTGCCTGCAGTGTCTGGGCTGGCACCTTGCACTCCTCTGGTTGGGCTGTTGGGATGTCAGCCGCAGCCCCACTGCAGGCTGCTGTGCCGCCACCCAGCCCGGGAGCACTGGGATGCCTTGGCAGCCCAGATCCAGGAGCAGGAGCTTTGCTGGAACTTGTGTCCACGGCCATTTCCGAGGCAGGGCTTGGGCTGTCGGAGAATCTGGGAAGCTGTTTAAATGCAGCCAGCCAAAACGCCTGTGCTGGAAATCCTGCGCTGCAGGGCCGGCTGATCAAAGGGAGGATAATCCCGGGTTTAGGAAGGAAGAGGATAGGTCTGAAGTAGCAGTTGGTCCAATTTGGGTCAGGCAGTGAAGGAATCCAGCCCAAAAGGCCACTGGGTGTGCTTGCTGGCTGGAGGGGGAAAACAGCCCTGGGATGGGGGGAGCATCCTACTCCACCCTCCCACCCCTGACCCCCAGCCCTGCTCCCCTGACACACTGCAGCTGGAGCTGGCTCTGCTGTGACAGTGCCAGCACGAGCCAGCACTGCTCTGATCATCAGTGATCTCTGCCTCAGCGGGGCTGCAAGGGCTGTGTGGCCTCTCCAAGGGCCGCCCTCCCCAGGGCAGCTGTCGGACACTCCTGTGCAGGGCAGAAGGAAGCTGGGTGGGCACAGAGATGCCTCTGCCATGAGAATACCTTGGCCATCCCCATCTGCCTTAGGCGCCCCAGGCCAACAGCCCGGGGCCAGGCAGTGTGTGTACAGCCAAGTCCCCTTGATAGCCGGAGGTGACAGAATAACGGCGTGGCCTCCCTGGCCAGCAGCTCCTGCAAAACGGCAGCAGCTGGGGACATCAGCCAGGGCCACGTGCTTGCCCATGTGCTCGCTGGCCTGCTGGGGTCACCCTGGGGTGCCCCTTGCTGCAGGCAGAGCTTCGGGAGTCCAAATGTCCTGTAGCAAAAGTCAAGGTGTCCTGCGTACCTCCAGGGGAGCCCCAGGGCATCCCAAGTGCCATCAGCAGCCATCGCACTGCTGCTGCCCCTGGGGCTGAGGGGACCGGAGTGGGGATGGCACAGGGAATTCCGGAGCTGTCAGCAGCCCTGTGCAGGAGCACAGACGGAGGTGCGGAAGGCTGTGAGGTCGGGGCTACCCCCGCCACCGCCCCTCTCGCACACTGCACCTCCCCGGCAGTGCGGCAGCCCTAGTGCCCGATGTCCCTGGCTGGGGCTCACTGTGCTCCGGATGCTGCGGAGGGGACGGCTCGGCCGTGGTGGGGTAGCAACCTCGGCAGCAGCTCTGGTTAATTAGCCCGTGGGGGGTGGCTGCTGGGGCTACCCCAGCCAGTGCTCAGTGCCCCGCGCCGTGTAAAGCGATTAGGGAGGATTTGGGATAAGGGACATGACGCTTCCCAACCCAATTATAGGGCTAAGTAAAAAGCCATTAGAAGATCAAATTGTGGCTGGTGGTGCTGCTGCCTGAGCGCTGCCTGGGGGGCTCCGAGGGTGCTGTGACGGTCCTTTGACGCTGCCGCGTTTGCTCTGCGCTGCCCCGGGCAGGCAGGTTGGTGGAAGCCCTGCCGAGAGTGGGGCTGCGCGGTGCCCACGGCGGGGCTGCGGGTTCCTGCCAGCGATCCCGCCGCCAGCCCTTCCAGCCGCCGCAGCAAATTAAAAGGCCGATTCATGTTGAGTGATCCCTGGGGAGGGGGCCGGCTGAGCGCCGGGATCGAAGCCTGGCACGGCACGGCTCTACTCGACTCTGCTCACACCGTCTCTCCCGGCTCGGCTGCTGGCCCAGGGGCTGCTAGCCCCGTCCAGCGCTCCGGCCCTGCGCTGCTCTGTCCTGGCTGCGCTGGGGGAGCGGGGCGGGGACAGTTCCGTGGGCGTTGGTGGGACCGGCAGTGTCCCATGTGTCCCCAGGGCCGGGAGGCAGCACCCCATCCGTGCCGCCGGGCAGGGCTGGCCGTGGCAGCGGCAGGTGAGGGACGGGTGCATTGCTCCTGCCTGCCCCTGCCTGCCCTGCCTGCCCCTGACTCCACTCCACGGGTCTGAGGCAGCTACCGGGGAGAGGCTGCACCAGCCCCGCTGCGGCAAAATGGTCTCCGGCAGGAGCAGGAGCGGGAGCGGGAGCGCTTTGTCACCTGGGACCCTGCGCCCTGGTGCTTAACTCCTTCCAGTCTGAGGGGCTGGAGTGACGTGGGAGACGGAGAGTCTCCCCGAGCCGTGCTGCATCCTCACGCTCACCAGCCCGGGGCCTCTCTCAGTGCTGGTCCTCGCAGCAGCAGCATCAGGCGAGGGGCTCCTGCGCCCCGGGGCAGCCCCAGCAGCCTGGGTGATGTCAGCACGGGCCGTGGCCCCGGCGTGAGCAGCGCTGGCCAGAGGCAGGGGTGGAAGGACTGCGAGCTGTGGGTGCTGTTGTAGTGCCATGGCTTGGAGCGCGGGCACCCCGGGGTGCTGCTGCCGCCTGCCGTGTGAAGCCGAGCAGGGCCAGCGCCGTGGGGCCGGGGTGGGCTGGGGCCGGGGGTCGGGCCGCAGCATCCATCGGGCAGGCTCCGGTGGGCCGGGGCGCGGGTGCCATGTGGGGCCAGCGTCCGGCTGCCTGCGCCGTTACATAAGAGCGGGAGCCGAGGCGGCCGTGGCTCGCCGTTGCCATGGAAACCTGCACGGTGATGTCGTCGGCTGGGTACCAGGCGGTGAGGCGAGGCCCCCGCGGGCTCCGTTCTCCCGGAGGGGTCCCAGAGCCTTGCCGCGTTTCGAGCACGTCTCCCTGCCAAGCTGCCCGTGTCCCCCGGTGCCAGCCAGCCCCAAGGGGGAGGTGAGCTCCAGCCACCCCTGCTCCTGCACCGTTGTGTCACCGCACTGGGGACGGCCACAGCGTCACCCTGGAGGGTGTCCTGTCAGCGTGGTGGATGTTTCACATCAGTGTGGTCCCCAGAGCTGGTGCAGATGGGCAAGAGCTGTGGCGAGTGGGTGGTTGCCAGCCCACACCATTGCTGTTACCTAATGACAGCAGAGTTCACTGGGGCTTTAGACCAAGCACAGAGCAAGGAGCGCATGAGGTTCGTGAGGAGCCCTGGTGTGGGAGATACGGGGAAGGCACATGCCAGTGGTGCAGCCTGGGGTGCTGGGTGTGTCCAAGGGGACTCTGGAGTAAAGCTCGTGGGACCTGTGGGCCAGGGTGTCCCAGTGCCACTGCCATGGCCATTCCTACACAGCAGGAGCCTCCAGGCTGTGCCTTGGTGTTTGGCTGTGCCCTTAGGGACACTGCTGCCCTGCTGCCCCATGCTGGAGGAGCCCAAGGATGGTGGGAGTTGGGGGCCAGCCCACAGGTCGGTGTCACCTGTAGCACTTGAGGCTTCACCTCCTGGTCAGGCAGAGGCACCCTGTCTGCCAGGGAATTGCAGATGGTGAATCACCACTGCACACGGGCTTCCAGGATCCCAAATATGAGTCAACAGGCAGGAGAACGGCGGTCTTCAAAGGACCAGGATGCTCCAAATGGTCACAGGGTCTGTCTTGTGGCTGCCACCATGAGTGGGTGACTACACTGCTAGGGCACCATTCCTCTGCCCCAGGGCACTCATAGGCTCCATGCTGAAGGATGGTGGAGGGGGCAGTTCTCTCCCTGGCCCCAAAGCGTGGAGATGGTCTGTGACCCTGCCCATGTGGGCAGCCTGCCCAGCAGTGCGGTGGCCAATGGCACTGTGACTGCTCTGGCTGCAGGGCTGTGGTGGTGGGATGGGTGTGTGGCAGGGAGCCTCTCTTCCCCCACTGAGGGCTGGGGTCAAGCCTGGCTGCCCAGGTTTCCCAATGCCGTGGGTGCCCCCTCAGCTGCTCTGCCCAGGACTGTGTCCTTTGGCTCCTGGCCCCCATGCCCTAGTCCCTCTCTGCTCTGGGCCTGCTCTTGGAGCTGTGCTGCTCCAGCACCATCCTCACTGCTGCTCCATTTCCAGCTTGATTTATTTCTGCTGCTCTGCAGCTCAGCTGTTTTCATCGCTATTAAGCCAACTCCAGGTTTCTTCTGCACTAGGTCATTAATGCAGTGAGTGGCCGTGGCCCCTCTCCTGGTAGTTCTATGGGACTGGCACTGCTGTGGGTGGCTGCACTGCCCTGGGCATCACCTGCCCTCAGTGATGTCACTTCCAGATGCCTTCCTGCCCCGTGGCCCCCACCCCTGTGGTGCGTGTGGGAGGAGGACCAGACACCTGGCCAGCCGCCCCGCTCCCAGGCACTGTGCCGGGACCGTCCCCTCTGCGCTGATGCTGAGCAGCCGTGCAGCTCCTGCCCCTGCAGACACAGCACTGAGGGCAGTCCCGGTGTGCTCCCCCTCAGGCAGCCCGTGCTGTGAGTTATTGCTGCCGTGCGTCCCGCCGGAGGCTTCCCCCCGGCTCCACTCTGCTTGCCTCACTGCGTGGATGCGCTCCGGCGCCTCCACGTGTCAGCACGGCCGGGCAGGGCAGCGTCTGGCTCCTGGGGATGGCAGCCCCTGCGCCGGGGGAGGTGATGCTGGTGGCTGGGATGCCGGCCTGCCATCACCTGTGCTGGGTCTGGGCACGAGCATGGTGCCCACAGCCCTGGCAGCTCTCTGCAGGAGCCACGGGCAGCGGTGTGGCCCCGCACAGCGGTGACCGTGTGAGGTGGGTGTTCTCCAGGTGTGGGTGGGGCAGGGGGGGGCCTGTCTGACTCAGTGTGTCTCCACAGGCGATGGCAACCCCAAGGAGAGCAGCCCCTTCATTAACAGCACGGACCTGGAGAAGGGCAAAGAGTATGATGGCAAGAACATGGCCCTCTTCGAGGTAGGGAGCGCAGGCCGTGGGGCAGGGGAGGGAGCTGAGCTAAGCAGCTGTCCCACAGCACCCAACCTGCACCCCAGCACTGGGGCACGCCGGAGCCCCAGGCCAGGGTTACTGCACTGCCAAAGCCATTCCTGGAGGGGCATGCAGTGGGGTAGCATCTGGTGAGGCCTTCTGGGGTTGGCTGGGGTCCCCAGGGACTGTCCTCATGACTCAGGCTCTGCTTTCTGCAGGAGGAGATGGACACAAGCCCTATGGTCTCGTCCCTGCTGAGTGGACTGGCCAATTACACCAACCTGCCACAGGGTAGCCGGGAGCATGAGGAGGCTGAGAACAATGATGGAGGCAAGAAGAAGCCGGTGCAGGTGAGGACTTAGGAGGGAGGTGACCTTCCTTCCATCTCCATCCCTTGCCTGGGAAGTGCCAGGCCATAGCCTGCCCTGGGAACAGGAGACCCCTTGGCCCAACCAGGGGCAGCTTTACCCTGCATTCATGGCTGCTTTGCAGGAGGAGTGAGACCTCTTGCTCCTCTGTCAGCCAGGCCCCTGAGCCCTGATAACTGCTGTTCCCTCAACAGGCCCCACGGATGGGCACCTTCATGGGTGTCTACCTGCCCTGCCTCCAGAACATCTTTGGAGTCATCCTCTTCCTGCGTCTCACCTGGGTGGTGGGGATCGCTGGCATCATGGAGTCATTCTGCATGGTCTTCCTCTGCTGCTCCTGTGTGAGTTTTGGAGCCAGATAAGCCTCCACTGGCCTTGCCTGTGGCCTGTGTGTCACCAGTCTGGCTGGCTGGGCTATGGAGAGGGGCACTAGCTGCCAGCACACCATGCCCTGCTCTGCTCCTGCCCCAGCTTCGGCCTCTGCCCTAGCTCATGCTCCACTTACAGCAAGGAGAAGCCTTCAGTTTCCCAAAGGAATCAGCTGTGGAATGTGCTCAAATGGTGACCCAGATCATAGCTGCCATGTAGGGGGATGTGCTGGGGATCCCCTGCTCTGGTACCATGCCGTGCTGCAGAGAGCCACCTTGCCAAAACAGTCACCCCAGGGCAGAGGCTGGGAAGGCTGGCCTTGTCCAGTGTCCTGGGCATCCTGAGCCACCCCCAGTGCTACCAGGCCCCCCAAGGGCTCAGCTCTCTCAGCTGTGCTGCCAGCCAACAGCTCTGCCTGCCCACTCACCCACTCACCATTCATCCCCCCTGGGCATCCCTGCCCTGTGGCACATCTCCCCGTGGCCCCAGGGAGCCCCATGTCCTAGCATGGCCCCAGCTCTCCCTTCCCTCCCCTGTCCCCCTGCCCAGCTCCGCCGGGTGCCCACACTGTGTTTCTTCCCGCAGACGATGCTGACGGCCATTTCCATGAGTGCGATCGCCACCAACGGTGTGGTGCCAGGTAGAGCCGAGCCTGCGTCCCTGTGTGCGCCGCGTGTGCGGGCAGCCGGGCCCTGCCGGGTGGGGTGCCTGCAGGGGCTTTTCCCAGAGAGCATCCCCCGGGGCCGCCAGCCCCTCCCCAGCCTTCTGCCACCAACCCGCGCGGGATCCCCAGGGCCCCGGGAAGCGCGGTGCTGGAGCCGCCACCCGTCCCCAAAGCCGCGAGGTGCAGATGGCAGCGAGAGCCGCCAGCCGCGGCTCCTCCCTCCGCCAGACTGGCGAGGCCGCGGGGAGCCGGGAGACACACGGCAGGAGGGTGGGAGCAGGGTGTGCTGGGTGCCACGGGCTGGGTGATGGGGTGGGCTCTGCCACTGCCGGACACGGGGCCGCTGCTGTGTGTGGGCTCTGCCCACCCGGGAGGCACCGTGGGGTCTGGCCGGTGGGTGACCCGGCTGCCTCCCCCAGAACATGGCAGCCCTGCAGAGCCCCGGGGAGCTGTGAGCTGCGCCAGGCTGGGCACATCGCTGACAGCCCAACACGGGGTGTAATTAAAGCTATTTATCATCCTGCTGCCGCAGCGGGACCATCGATCCTAGCAGCCCGGCTCTAAGGGCTCCTCTGGGAGGATGGAGCAGGGTATGGCCCAGATCCCTGGGGCTCCAGCTCCTGTCTGGTGTCCGGGGAACACCTGTGCCATTGGCTGTTGCACCTGGCTGCTGGGCTCCTGGGGAATGACTGTGCCAGTGTGGTCACTCCTGCTGCTCTGCATCTTGCTCAGTCCTGGAGCTATGGCTGTCCTGGCTCCGGTCTGCCCTCTGGGATAACTGGCTGAGGGTGTCACTGGGGTCTGGCTGGGATCCACTTTTGCTCTCTCTGACAGCGGGTGGCTCCTACTACATGATCTCACGCTCCCTGGGACCTGAGTTTGGTGGGGCCGTGGGGCTCTGCTTCTACCTGGGCACCACCTTTGCCGGTGCCATGTACATCCTGGGCACCATCGAAATCCTGCTGGTAGGTGCCTGGTCTTTGCCTTGTGCAGTGCCATGGGCTCAGCTCCTTGTGCAGTGCCATGGGCAGGGGGCCTGAAGGACCCTTCCCTGGGGTCCCCTCTGCGGGCTGTTAGCCAGGTGGCGATGCCATGACTCTTTCCCAGGCCTACATCTTCCCAGCCATGGCCATCTTCAAGGCAGAGGACGCCAGCGGGGAGGCGGCGGCGATGCTCAACAACATGCGCGTGTACGGCACCTGTGTGCTGACCTGCATGGCCACCGTCGTGTTTGTGGGTGTCAAGTATGTCAACAAATTTGCCCTGGTCTTCCTGGGCTGCGTCATCCTCTCCATCCTTGCCATCTACGCTGGTGTCATCAAATCGGCCTTCGACCCACCAAGCTTCCCGTGAGTACGGGGTTCTGCAGGGATGCAGCAGGGCTGGGGCGTGCAAATGCTTAGTGCTGAGTGCCCATGTCCCCGCAGGATCTGCCTCCTGGGCAACAGGACCCTCTCACGCCACGGCTTTGACCTCTGCACCAAGATGGTGGTGGAGGGGAATGAGACAGTTGGCTCCAAGCTCTGGGAGCTTTTCTGTACCTCCCGCTTCCTCAACGCCACCTGCGATGAGTACTTCACCATGAACAACGTCACTGAGATCGAGGGCATCCCCGGCGCTGCCAGCGGCCTCATCCAAGGTGAGCACGTGCCAACAGAGGCGTGGGAACGTGGGCATGGGAATGGAAGCATGGAGAAGGAAGTGCAAGGGAGCTGTGGTGGGGCAGTGACTGTGCCTTCTGGGCAGCTCTGCCAGCAGGGCTGCTGGAGGTGTGCTGTGGGAGGCCGTCCTAAGCACGGCTCCTCAGCCATGCCGGGTGTTGTGGGGGCAAACAGCGCTGGGTCCAGGTGAGAGGGCATGTGGGTGATCCCTGCTGGGGGCTGCTCTGCTCCTGAGGCACAGTGAGCTGTGCTCATGCTGTGCCAGGCAGTGGGACTGACTCCTGCACTGGGTGACAGAGCAGGACGCTGCAGCCACCTGCACGCAGTCTGTGTCAGCCAGAGGGGTAGCTCAGAATGATGCCCAAAGGCTGGGGAGGAATAAATCCTCCCTCTGTGTCCTCCTGGCCTTTGGAAAGGCTGGTATTGATTTGAGGTTTTGAGAGAAACAATCACCCCTTGGGGCCACTTAGCTGCTGTGGGTACAGCCCTGCTGGGAGGGTGTCCAGGACCACAGAAAGATGCATGAATTTGCTGGGAGGGGCCACTTATGACCTGTTTTTCTGGAGATGCTGATACATCTGCCAGGTGCTCACGCTCAGCAGTGGGTGGCAGAGGCTGATGATCTGTGCCACATTCAGAGGATGTCTGCACACCCCCATGCCAAAGTGGTTGTTGGGACTCAGGAAAGTAGCAGAGTCATGAGCAGGGTCAGTCCTTCCTGATGGCTGCAGGGCAGCCCCAGCCATCCTGCCCTGGTGTCTGCATGGACACAGGCATGGAAGCTCAGACTTGGCTAAGCACATGCTGCTCAGGGCTGCAGCTGTGACTGTGATTAGTGGAGTGCAGTCACAGGGTGTTTGGGAGCCTCCCAATGGTGTTCCACTCTGAGGTCTTTTGGGTCAGATGAGGAGTTCCTGGCTGCTGGGTGGAACCTGCTCTGTTGGCAATGATGCTGCTGGGGAGAGGGTGCAGACCTCCACCCACCCAGCTGGTTTCTCTCGGGGCAACAGGAAGCAAACCCTCCTGCACTGGGGGCATCAGGACAGAGCCAGGACCCCACTCTGGGGTAGCTGATGACAAGAGTGACTGGCCCAAAAGCATCTTGAGACAGGTGGCACAGTTTGACCCTGGCAGAGATGACTGGGGCTTGCTGTGCCCTAGGTGAGGGGTCTCCCTCTAGGGAGAAACTCACGTTTCTGGGAGGATGAGACAGGCGAGGCCAGTAGGGGTTGCCATCTGTCACGAAGGGGGCTCAGTGCCGAGGGCTGGTCCCTGGGGGCCCCTTTGCCCCTCCCTGCAGCCCCCAGCAGTGACATGCCAAGGGCAGTTGCCTCTGCCCGCCCTGCCTGGTGCTGGCTGCTCTCCACTGCTCCAGTTTCTCCCTGCGATCCGTGGCCAAAGCAGCACGAGGAGGGACACTAAGCCTGTTACATCAGCCCCGCACTCATAATCCCATCAAAAACGTTATCAAGTTACTTTGACACGATCCACTTCTCTTAAACCTGTGTTGATCAGCATTAATTATATTACCCTCTTAATTATTTGCTACTGCAATCCCATGTCAGCTGCTCCAGTATCTTGTAGGGATGCTGCCAGCAGCAGTATGAACCTGCTCTGGTTGCCCACCTGTGCTGCCATCCTCACCCTCTGGTTGCCCGTAGCCCCGTCTGCTGGCTGAGCCAGCTGCTCAGTGAGGCCGGGGGAAGGGCAGGGAGAACCAGAGACCCCCCAGCTCCATCCCTGTGGGGTGGGGGTGCTGTGCTGGGTAAGGGAGCTTGTGGGCATCTCCTGCCGGCGGCACTGCCCTGCTTCCTCCCTCCTCCCAGAGAACCTCTGGAGCTCGTACCTGACCAAGGGCGTGATCGTGGAGAAGCGGGGGCTGCCCTCAGTGAGCTCCCCCGACACGCCAGTGGACATGGACCAGCCCTACGTCTTCAGCGACATGACGTCCTACTTCACCCTGCTCGTCGGCATCTACTTCCCCTCAGTCACAGGTGGGAGTCGCCGCCGGCCCCGGGCACACCGGGCACACCGGGCACACCGGGCACACCGGGCGCACCGGGCACACCGGGCGCACCGGGCGCACCGGGCACACCGGGCAC
>VZUI01070058.1:0-31282 GCA_013401135.1 Cettia cetti
CTTTTTCTTTTTCTTTTTCTTTTTCTTTTTCTTTTTCTTTTTCTTTTTCTTTTTCTTTTTCTTTTTCTCTTTCTTTTCCTTTTTCTTTCTTTCTTTTTCTTTTTCCCTTCCATCTCCCTCTCTCCTTCCCCCATCCTTTTCTCCTTCCCACATTTCCCTTCTCCTTTCCAAATCTCTCTTCTCCATTCACCTTCCCTCTCCTTCCCTCGTCTCCCTCTTCCCTCTGCACACCCCAGGGAGATAAAAGGAACCCTGCAGGCCCCTCCCTGCCGTGCTGGCAGCTGCCCCTGCACGATAACCTGCATCCCTGCATCCCTGCATCGGCTCCTGCTCTGCTCCAACCCCACAGGGCCCCGGGCAGGGGGAGAACAAAAGAGAGAGGGAGCGAGGAGAGGCTGAGTCTGCTCCTGAAGCCCAGTCACGCTTCCCAGCGTGTTCCCTCCCTGCTCGTGGATGAGCTGCTTGACCTTCAGAGAGGCAGGAGGGAAAACAGCTTTAAATAACTTCCCCTTCACACCGGTGGCTTCCACTCAGTCCCAAATTGTTCCCGGCTTTGGAGCATGCAGAGAGGAGAGCTCAGCCTGAGTAACCCAGTGAGGGAGAAAGCAGAGTTTTCCTCCTCTGTTTTAGCTCATCTCTCCCGACTTCCTCCCAGAAGGGACACAGAAAAAAAACCCAAAACAAACCAAAAACCCGGGGCTCAGGGCTGGGAGATTCCAATTGTACAAACAGAGCAGAAATCACATTATTTCCAGCTGCCCTGAAAATCAACACCTATTAATTTCCTCAGCCAAGGGAACAGACAGGGCTGATAATCCCCAGGCTCATGAAAAAACCTGGCCATGATTTTTGCAGCAAGGTGCTCAAAGGATTTATTGATTGGAATAGAGGTGGAGAAGAAGCAGAGTCACAGCAAGAGGATTCCTGCAGCTCCCAGAGCACAGGCTGGGCGCATTTTTTCTCTCCCAACCCTGTGGTGGCTGTAACCCTGCTGGATTCAATAATGGACGAGGTTCCAGTGTGTAAAGGCAGCAAATTCTGGAAGGTTTGGTGCTGGCTGGCTGTAAAGCACAGTCCCAGCTGTGCCACTGCAGAGCATCTCACACTGCTTTGGGTGGGAAGGGTCCTGGATCAGCCAATTCCCCCCTCCCAGCATCCCAGGCTGCTCCAAGCTGCCCTTGGACACCTCCAAGGATGTGGCAGCCACAGCTCCTCGGGCAGCATTCCTGTGGCCACTTTACAGAATGAACAAATCCATTTGCAGCCTTGGAAGGAACCCAAAGCAGCAGAATGTGGCTGGGCTCCAGAGAGCAGAGCCGTGCTCAGAACCAGTTCCCAGCCCCAGTGGCCAGCAGGAAGCACTCCTGCAGTGCCCTGAGGAGCACTGGGGACACAGACAGAGCTGTCCCCACGTGTCTCAGAGCTCAGCACTCCCTGCTCTGCCCTGGGACACGGCCAGGCCAGCCTGGGATGAGCCAGGGAGCTGCAGGAGCTCCAGGCTGGCTCCCAGCCCTGTCCCACAGGGATCCTCAGCACGGAGCAGATGCAGGGAGCTGCCCTTGGACGTGCCAGAGCCCTCCTGCCCCCCCCTTGGTGGCACCAATTCCAGCCTCACACAGCAGCAGAGCTGAGAAAATCATGGAATGTGCTGAGCTGGGACCTGCAAGGATCATCCAGCCAGCTCCTGGCTCTGTAGGATAACCCCCAAAGCTTTAGGTTGGATTTAGGGAAAGGTTCTTCCCCCTGAGGGTGCTGGGCACTGCCCAGGCTCCCCAGGGAATGGGAACATTCCCAAGGCTGCCAGAGCTCCAGGAGCCTTTGGGCAGGGTGGGATTGTTGGGGTGTCTGTGCTGGGCCAGGGTTGGACTGCATGATCCTGGTGGATGCTTCCAGCTCAGGATATTCCATGATTCTCTGCCAGTGCCATCCCAACACAGCTTGGACAGGGAATAACAGATCCCAGGCACCCTCAGCCCCTGAGCTGAGCTGCTGCACCTCTCCTGATCAGACACCAGGAGTCAAGCACAGACCCGGGGGAGAAAGAATTCCTGTCATCCCCATGCAAACCTGACAGCCCTTTCCCAAAGGATTCCCTTCCCTGCCTCAGTCAGGTTTGTTCTCTCACCGCTGGGGATTTCTTTTTGAAAACACATTCTGTGTCTAGAACCACGTTTAACCACATGCTGGGGTCTGTATTCCCAAAAAAACCCTGGCATGAGCCTGCTGGGAGCCTCATGCTGCCATTCCAGGGGGGGTTGGGATCATCCCTAACCAGGAACCCACTGAGGTGCTCCACACCACCACAGAACTTGGGTTAAAGACCTTTTCAAGGTGTTTTTAACCTTTAATTGAAAGGAGGGGGTGCCCACACGAGCTCAGAGCTTCCATAGGTTGTGCCAAGGTGCCTCCTTCAGCTGGAGGCTGGAAAAGGAGAATGGATCAACCCCTTGGAAAGAATCCTGGGACACCTCTGAGCACAAAGCACAGAAATTCCTGGATCCAGGAGCAGCTCAGGGTGCCTGGGGCTGTGGGGACAGGAGCACATCCAGCAGCTGAGGGAGGGGAACATCCCCAGCACCCATCAGGCAGCACCTGAAATACTGCAGCTCCCCAGAGTACAAACCCCACACTGATAACACTGATATAACACTGATAACACACTGATAACACTGATATAACACTGATAACACCGAGCTCAGCCCTCAGCCTGTCAGGAGAGGCTGCCCAGGGCCTTGGTGCAGCCCCATCCCTGCAGTTGTTCCAAGCTCGGGCTCCATTAAACAAATCGAGTTTGATCTCAGTTCTGACCCTGCTTTCCTCGGCAGGACCTCTGAGGGCCCTTCCAGCCAGGATTTTTGGGGTGAGGACGTGTCCAGTCCTGCTGTTTCCAGCCAAGAGCCCCTGGCAAGCTGCACTTCCCAAACCCAGATCCCAGCCCTGTACCCACGGATTTTGTATCACAGACACAAAAAGCTGCCAAGAGCACAATGAGGGTCATCCCACCCCTCTGCTCCATCTGTCCTCAATTTCTCACTCCCTCTCTGGGAGCAGGGAGCCACAGCAGCTCCTTCTCCCCCTCCTCCGAGGCACAGCCCCGCTGCGGCACCTCCCCAGCTCCCGGGAGCTGCGGGATCAAGGCTGGAACCGCTCTTACTTTTGTATTCCAGGTGAAAGCCGGCAGCGGAGACGCTGATGTCGGAATAGAAATGCAGATAGAGCTGGTTTGAAGTGCTGTTGAGCAGCGCAGGCACCGTGGTTCCTGGCAAAACAAGAGGTGCACAAAGCCAGTGCAGAGCATCTCTCTCCTCCTCCGCCGCGTCCTCGGAGATTTGCGGCAGGAGAGGCTGAGAACAGAAAGTCCTTTCAACTTAACGAGCTCCTCTCGGTTTTGATCAGGTCCTAATGAGGCCAATTGAGAAATACCCAGGGCCCTTCCAGTGGCAGCTCCCGGATTTCAGCTTCGCCACCGACGGACAAGAAGCATCAAGGGATGGGGAACAGCGTGGGTGGGGCACAGGTCCGGGAAAATTCCGGATCCCTTCATTCCCTGGAAGCTGCAGCAGCAGCAGGACAAGGGAGTTCCATCCCAGACCCTCAAGCTCAGAGCACTTGGGGCACATTTGTTAAATAAACCAGATTTTGGGCTGCATTTGAAAGCCTCTCAAAGCTCCTGGACCGTGGCTCCTCCCTGCTCTGCTGAAAGCCACAATTCCCCAGCATCCAAGGGAAAACAGAGTTTGTTTTGTACCCTTCACCCATTCTGGGGTGCATCAGGCAGGTCAGGTCACCCTGCCAGGTGTGGGGGCCTCACAAACGGAGGGAATTCCCATTTCCAGGAACAAAACCCCACTGCTTTTGTGTTCAAGGCTCCCTCTCAACCTTTCCCACAGGCAGACCGAATGGAAATTCCCAATCCAACAGAGCACACAATTCCCTTTAAATCTGTCCCTAGTTTTTGATGCAGTTAAGTTTAATTTTGTGAGGTGAATGAAATGAGGCAGGAGCTGATGGGCTCGAGTGGCACGTACCAGAGAAGCTCCCCAGCATGGTGGCTGTGTTGTCCCCTCCATCAAACACTTCCAGGGAATCCCAGTTCTGCTCCGTGACAAAACTGATCACCTGGATCTGCAGAGAGGAACAAGATAAAGGAAAAAACTACCAGCACAATTCCTGAAATAACGGTAATAAAGCAAATTAATAGCAATTAAAGGGTCACTAATTGAGTTTGCACACTCTGGGGGTTCATTCTTGGAGACTTTTGCCTTTGACCATTCCCACTGGGATTTTCCAGCTGTTTTCCCCCAAATAGAAAGGCTGTTTTCTGCTGCTGCTCCCAAGCTCCTGGAAGTGCCCAGCTCATTTACAGCTGCTGAGAATCCCAGCCTTTCTTATCGCGTTTGGAGAAATCCCTGAAGACTTTGAGCCTTTCAAACGAGAGCAACCCGGAGCTAAAACAAATCCCAAACCCTCCTCACATTAAACAACAAGATTTTCAAAATCCAGTCAAGTTCCTGCCTTGTCCCTCAGCTTTTAGTGGAATCACCCGAGCTGCATTTTCAGATTTCACCTTTCCCTGCCATGCCCCTTAAGGTTTGGAGACCTCAGGAAGTCGCTTGACTCCATTAGTAGGAACATCAACACAAATCCTCCCGGAGAGCTGAGAAATCTGCATTTACACTGAAAAACAGAGCTGAGAAATCTGCATTTACACCGAAAAACAGAGCTGAGAAATCTGCATTTACACCGAAAAACAGAGCTGAGAAATCTGCACTTACACCGAAAAACAGAGCTGAGAAATCTGCACTTACACCGAAAAACCCAGCTGAGAAATCTGCATTTATACCGAAAAGTTTCCTCCCAAATTTACCCTAAACCAAGACATCGTGCTTGGAGGATCCCCACGGAATTGCACAGCTTTGTTTGCCAGCATTACCATTAACAGGGATTTTGCCTAAATCCTAAATGCTGGCGGTTCAAAGCCTTCAGAGTCCCATTAAAAACCCAAGTTTGGTAAACGGGGTGAGAGTGAGGCAGAAAATCTGAGCAAAAACCACCGGTTTTTGGGAAAATCCAGATTTAATCTGTAAGGTCTGGATGAGATTTTCCAACACTGGGTATCTCAAATTAAATTGGAAGGCCAAAAAAAAAAAAACCAAAAAAAACCAAAAAACCAACAAAACAAAACAACAAACCACCAAACCCAAAAGGAGCCCGAAAGAGAAATGAGTTGGACAACTTGGCTCCAAACAAGGAGAGTTCTGGAAAATTGGGAAAATTTTGTGAGGAGAGTTCACTACCCTCAAACTTTGACTACACACGTGTGAACCCCCTCCCTTTCCCTCCCAAATCTTATTCCCTGATTTCCCCATCCACCCCAATTCCCCACTTACCTCTGCCTTGCCGAATATCAAATCAAACCCCACGTTTGAAATTAAAATAATTTTTTTAAAAAAGATCAATCCCTCCACTTCAGCCGTTTAAACCCATTTCCTCCTTGATTTACTCCGGGTAATAAAACCGGCTGTAAAGTTCCTCCCAAGTATTTGTTTTAGCAGAAAGTGAGTGGAGTTCATCCAGCAGGAATGGCAGTGACCCCCACGGAGCCATCACTGCTCCCACTGACCCTTTTTCCACTTTTTTTCCTGCCTCATTACACCCCTATTGTGATTTACATTATTGGAAGCAGAGTGAGAATGAGCGTTTTGTTTGCTCTTTCACCGCCTAAATTATTTATTCTCCTCTCTCCCCCCTCCTCCAGCTTAACGGAATAAACATTTTTAAGGTCCTAATTCTAGTCTGACATGTGGATTCACAAGGGATCTGCATCTATTTACTGCCACGTGTATAAATTAATTCACTCAGGAAAGTTTGCTCCGGGAATGAATAATTCATGGCAGAAGTGCCAGCTCCTACCCTGATTACATAAAAATCCTGCTCCTGAGCGCTGCCACCAAGAAAGCTTCAATTTCACCTCCTCCCCTGATTTACAGTTGTTTAACCTTTAATTGTTGTGCAAAAAAGGGGTAAAGTGATGCTGGAATTAGGATCTAATAAGGGAGGAGTCGAAGGAAGCGGGGCCAGGATGGATCCAGCTCCAGCTCCGTGGTCATTCCCTCCCTGGGGGCTGCCCTGAGACGCTTCCCTGCAGCTGAGAGCTGCTTGAGAGCCCCTTAATTTCAAAATTATAATAATTGAGAGGGAGGGGATTTAAAATCTCCATTCCAAGGGAGGCTCCTGCCCTCCTTAGCAGACTCCTGGCTTCCCAAACCAGGGCAGTGTCCCGGCTGTACCTGGATCCCTGCTCCCTCGGGCACTGTGATCTTCCACACGCAGTTGAGGCTGTTCAGGTAGGGCTCGGGGAAGCCTGGGGACAGGATGGTTCCTTTCCTCTCCGTCAGGTTCCCCCCGCAGGGCACTGCCAGGAGGAAAGCAGAAGGAATTGGATTTGTGCTAAAAAACGTCGTTAAAATGACAACGAATCAAGAATTGTGATTTCAGGATGAGGTTTGTAGGAATGATCCTCATTCCAGTAACTTTTTTCATGCAACTTTTGGGGCACATTCCCTGGGTTTGGGGAACACGTGAGGATGATCTTCAGGAGGTGCTCTCCTTCAGAGGAGGTGAAAGCAGCTTTCAGCCAAATCTGATTTATTCGAGATGCTGTCCCAGATCTCACAATGAATATTGGATCAAAATGTCAATTCCCTGGAATTTGGGGTTAAACTGTTCTTATTCAGAGCCGGGCGGGGCTGGTATCAACAATCATGGGATGGTTTGGGTGGGAAGGGACCTTAAAGGTCACCAAATCCCTTCACCCAGACACCTCCCACGATCCCAGGCTGGTCCAACCCTGTCCAGCCTGGCCTTGGACACCTCCAGGGATGGGGCAGCCACAACCTCTCCAGGCAAAGCTGCAAGAGGCTTTAAAGAAGTTTTTCACATTTCATTAGCATCTCCTCTAGCATCATAACTCAGGATTTAGATATTTCTTTCCTTCTTCTTCTCCTTCTAATGGCTTTTTTTTTTTTAGTTTTTTCCCTTTTATTTTTTCCCTGCCTTTGATTTTTCCCCACAGAACCACAGGAAGGGGGGCTGGAAGAGACCCACAAACAAAAACCAGCACCAAAACTTTTCCAGGACACCCCACCAGCCCCACCGATGTGGGCCCAATATTCTGAGCCTGAGAATTGCTCGCTCTTCCCAGGGAAACTTTTCAACAGTTTTCCTTTTCCCAAACAACTCTGTGTTTGGGAAAAGGAAATTATTTGGGAAATGTTATGGGAAAAGGAGTTATTTCCCAAATAACTCCCTTTACCCATAACATTTCCAAGTAAACAATATTCCTTTCCCATAACAACCTCTCTCCCAGGTGTTGTTTCTGTTACTTAACCAATGGAGAGAGGTGTCAATCCTATGCACCAATAATTTGCTTTTTTAGCACAGCATGTTATAAAAAGGCTGGATGAATTGTGAATAAAGCTGCCTGATTTTCTTCTGCCTTGAACTGGAGTCAGGCACCTTTATTTTGTGTCCTACTGCTGTTGCAACAATGAAGTTTAAATAAATTAATAAATTAATTAATAAAGAATAAATGCAGTAAAAATTGAAAAATATTAATAAAAATAAACATAAATTAAAAATTAAAATAAAAATATTTTCAAATTTTAAAAATTATTAATAAAAATAAATTTAAAATAAAAATAAATTAATAAATAAATTAATAAAATATAAAGAATTTTTAAAATTTAAAATGTATTAATAAAAATTGAAATAAATTAAAAATTAAAATAAATAAATTAATGAATAAATAATTTTTAAAGTAAAAGTTATTAATAAATATAAAATTAAATTTAAAATACATTAAATAACTTATTAAATAAATTAATAGAAAGAAACTTTAAAATTTAGAAATATTAATAAAAACAAAACCAAAACCAATAAATAAATAAATAAATAATACAGTAATAAATAAGAAATAAATTTTAAAAATTAAAAATTATTAATAAAAATAAAAATAAATTTTAAAATAAATAAATAAATAAATAAATAAATAAATAAAAATTACCACACTCTGCCACACCACCGATTCTCCCAGCTCCACCCACACCATCCCCACCTCCCCGCGGCCCCGGTGCCACCTACCCAGGCAGGTGGGCACGGAGGAGTTCCACTGGGCCAGGGCGCCGGGCATGGCCAGGCACTGCATGGCGGGGGAGCCGCGCAGGCCGTAGCCCGGGCTGCACTCGAAGCGAACCACGGCGCCCACGGCGAAATCGCTGCCCAGGCGCCGCCCGTGCCGCGGCTCCGGCACCGAGCTGCACTGCGTGGCGCTGGTGCGGGGCACGGCTGCGGCCAGCGGGGGAGACAACAGCGTTAGTGCGGGGATGGAGCCCGCGGCATAAAGATACACAGCTGTACACCGAAATCCTCAAGCACTGAAACCCCGAGGAGGGGCTGAATGCAAACCTGGCTTGTACAGAACTGATTGTACATAAATACATTGATTGTACATAAAACCCCAAAGTATTGGGACTAAATATATTGATTGTACATAAAACCCCAAAGTATTGGGACTAAATATATTGATTGTACATAAAACCCCAAAGTATTGGGGCTGAATCCAAACTTGACCATTGACTGGTTGTACCTAAAACCACAAAATATCTAAACCCCAAGGAGGGGCTGAATCCAAACTTGACCATTGACTGGTTGTACATAAAACCCCAAAGTATTGGGGCTGAATCCAAACTTGACTACTGACTGCACCTAAAACCATGAAGTATCAGGGCTGAATCCAAACCTGATCACTGACTGGTTGTACCTAAACCCCAAAGCTTCTAAATCCCAATGTGGGTCTGAATCGAAGCATAACTATTGATGGTTCCTAAACCCCAGAGAAGAGCTGAATCCATGCATGACCATTGACTGATTATATCTAAATCCCAAAGATTGGCTTAATCCAAGCAGGACCATTGACTGATTGTACCTAAATCCCCAAAACTGATCGAATCCAATCATGACCATTGACTGATTATGCCTAAATCTTAAAGATTGGCTTAATCCAGGCATGACTATTGAGTGATTACTCCTAAACCCCAAGGTATCTAAATCCTAAAGAATGCCTGAATCCAAGCGTGACCATTGACTGATCACTCCTAAATCCCAAAGCACCCAAACACGGGCTGCATCCAAGCATGACCACTGAGGAGAGAAGGAAGGAACATTTCAATCCCAGCTCTGCCAGCTCAAGTGATCCCAGTTCAACACAGTTCCATGCCAGACCGAGTGGAGGTGGCACTTGGTGACACGGCTGGGTGGGCACAGGGGCACTTGGATGAAGGTTGGGCTTGAAGATCTTGGAGGTTTTTTCTAACCTAAATGATTTAATGATTCCACACCTGAAATAAAAGCAGCTGGGACATCCAGAACCCCCACTGCTTCCTCCCCCCAGAGAACCTTCCCCACATCAAAAGGTTGTTTTTACCCAGGGGAACCAAAGGATTTGGCAGTGGCTTCCCAAAAAGTTGTTTTGTCACCCAATGCAGGCACCTCCGTGGGGTGGTGCACCCACCTCAGCTCCCTGGGCCTCGTGGCCATGAAGGAACAGCAATTGGAAAAAAATCTTTGGAAAAGCAAGAAAAGGGGGATTGAAGTTGTGATGGTGCTGAAATTGTTGATATTCCTGCTGAGTTGTGGGAATTACAGTCAGAGGCAGGAATGAGTCTGGCAGATAAGCAAGAAGGAAAACTCATTAAAAAAACCAGGTCTACTGCTGAGGAAGAATTCAATTAATATTTTCCTCTGAGTTGCTTTAAATTTGTGAGTGTTTAGCTAATTAGAGTCTGGCCAGGCAGATCCAAATCAGGGCCAGCTCACCCTTTTCCTCTTGCTTCCCATGCAGCTCTTGCAGGAGGGAGGAGGAAACCTACCCTGGTTTCATCACAACCTTTGCTCTGCTGAGCTCTTTGAAGATTACAATCACAACCACGGCTGTTTCACACTCATTAGGCAGGAATTCAAGAGAACAGATCTCTGACTACTCCAAAATCCAAACCATGCTTGGCTTCACCCTGGAGAAGGCTCAGGTCGTGGCAGTGTCTGTCCCCTCTTTGCAGCAAAAGCCTGGATGTTCCCACAGATAACTCCAGGGAGCACGTGGGTGAGAAATCCCTTCTGTTTTCCCGCTGTTCCGTGCATCATTTACTATTTACTCCCATAAAATCCCCGAGCTGTTCTCACCCAGTGCAGCACAAAGCTGCTACTGAAAGGATCAAGGGGCAGGAGTGTGACAGCCCCGAGCCTGTGACACGCACAGAGGGAGGATTTCCAAGTTGCCAGACGGGATTTCAGCTGCTTACACCCAGCAAAGTGCTAAAAACGCCACTGGGAAGAATTGCTGCGGGATAAATCTCCAAATTCCCTGCGTGACTCCAGGCACTATGCTGGGATAGGGATGCTGCTAATCCTGGGATGTGCAGGGTTGAGGCTGAGTGGGAATCAAAAGGAGGAATGTGAAGTACCCACAGCAGCCAGACAGCCCTGCTGGAGCTCTGCTCATGAAGGAATCCGAATTCCCTGTGATATTCCCTGCCCACAACCCCCAGACACCAAAAGCAGCTCAGGACACCCCTGGGAGTGACCCAAGGACACTTCCAGAACACACCTGAACTCACCTTGGTAGACAAAATGAAAGCCTTTGGCTGTGGATTGACCCTTGGAGCTGAATTTGATGAGGATCTGGTTGGTGGTGGCCAACGGCAAAGATTCCCCTGGATGGGGAGGAGGGAAAAGGGGAGAGACAGAGCTGAAGGAATGAGCAGCACTCACGGCACACAGGGAGCAGGGGCTGGGTGCCAGCTGTGACAAAGCTGCTTTCCCCAGCAGGGACAGGGGCAGGGGACAGGGACAGGGGACAGGGACAGGGACAGGGAGCAGCTCCCTACCTGAGTGAGAGCCCGAGAGGGAGCTGAGCAGGCGCGAGTGCTGCGTGGGGCCATCGTGCACCTCCACCACGTCATTGAGCGCCGTCTGGAAAAAGGCAAACTGCCCGAAGAGCACTGCGGGGACAGGGACAGGGACAGGGCTGGCACCGGCCACTGCTGCCCCCAGTGTCACCACACTGCTGTTCCTACATTGCTGTCCCCAGTGCCACCCCACTGCAGTCACCATTGTCATTCTACTGCTGCCCCCAGTGTCACCACACTGCTGTCCCTACATTGCTGTCCCCAGCTTCACCACACTGCTGTCACCATTGTCATCACACTCCTGTTCCCAGTGTCATCCTACTGCTGTCCCCAGTGTCATCACACTGCTGTCCCCAGTGTCATCATACTGCTGTTACTCTTGTCACCACACTGATGTCCCCAGTGTCATCCTACTGCTGTCCCTAGTGTCATCCTACTGCTGTTACTATTGTCACCAGACTGCTGTCACCACAGTCATTCTACTGCTGTCCCCACTGCTGTCCCCAGCATCATCACACTGCCATCCCACTGCTGTCCCTACTCCATCCCATTGCTGTCCCCACTGCCATCCCACTGCTGTCCCCCTGCTGTCCCCACGAGCACCCTACACAGCCAGGCCACGGAGCCAAGGCATTTCCATGGGGTCACAGAATCCCCTGAGCTGAAATTGACCCCTGGCCCTACAGGAGCCCCCAGGATTCCCAGCATTCCAAACTGGGAATTTCATTTTCCCAGCACAAGCTTTGTCCTGTGTTTCAGCTGCCTTTATTCTGGGCAGGGACCAGGCCTGAGTGACAGCCTGGAAAAAATGGGAGCCCTTTATTTATCCCCAAATTCCAGAGGCAGCACCAGCCTCCCCCAGGCTCATTGCCATGACATTTTCCCACTGGGAATTTTTGTGACTCATCCCCTTTCCCTGCCTATGGAATATGAGGTGCAGAATTCCATCAAGGGACAATAATTATTGATTAGCACTAATTGGCTCCTGTTGGGTTGAGCTTTGGACAAAACCTGGATAAATCCAGAATTTTCTCCAACTCCAGCACAAAGAGAACCCAACAGCACCACTTGCCACTCTCCCATCTGCCTTATCTCCTGTTCTATTTTTAATGATAATTATAAAAAATGATCATTAAAAGCCCAGCAAATTAGAGTTGCAAGAAGAGAATCCCATAAAAATTCCAAGCATGGTACCATAGTCCTTGGGCACGACGATGGAGTACAGGCACACCTGGCCACTGGTGTAGTTTTGGGGATAATTTGGGGACAGGACTACTCCATCCGAGCCCGTGTACTGCCCTCCACAGGGAGCTGCAAGGGAAAGGATCATGGAGCGTCCCTGGAGCCTGGAAATGTCCCCAGCCACCATTCCCTGCTCCAGTGCTGCTCCCTGGAAGTTCTCATTGGAAAAATCAGGTTTATCCCACCCCGAGTTCCTGCTGGCTCCACGTGGAATTATCAAACCACGCCCTTAATGTGGGATCTGCACTGTTCCCCTCCTCACAGCCTGGGATGAGCTCCTTTTTCCACCTTCCCTCAGTTCTCCCTGCCAGAGCCTTCCCAAATTAGGATTTTCATTTTTTCCCACCACCAGCTGCCTCTTGATTCCCTTCTCAGCTCAAGCCTGACTACAAATCATAAAGTCAGAAAAGAAAACAAAATAACCACAGAGAAACCCTAAATAAAACCCCCTTGTTTTGTCACTGAGCTCTGCCCTGGCTCAGGAACACCTAAGACTGAGGGTTTGTATTAGCAAGGCTCAGGTTTAGCCAGGGTTTAATTGGATTCCTGACTCCTGCCCCGTGCCAGGCACTCGAGATGTGTCAGGCCCTGGATGAGCCGTGTCCAGTTTCCCATCTCCTAAGAATGCTCAAGAAAACTCCCAGAAATCAGCTCTTGTTAAAAGAAGAGCTGTTTAAACCCCTGATAAATGCTGAAAAACAATTCCTGTTAAAACCCCTAAAAAACTATGGGGGAACACCCCTGTAAATGAACACCCGGTGTTCCACAGGTGTCACGCTCTGGGCAGATCCTTCCCCCCTGCCCCTTCCCATGGGATTTACCTGTACAGGTGGGGCGAGGCTTGTTCCAGGTGGGTTTCCCATCCCCTCCCATGACACAGGTGAGGGTGGGGCCCCCCTCGATGTCGTAGCCCCCGTCACAGTAGAAGGTGATGGTGGAGCCCAGCTTCAGGTCCGTGCCCACCCTGGTGCCGTTCTTGATGGAGCCCGGGTCAAAGCAGGACTCCCGGGGGTTCTCTGCAGGGAAGGAATTCCCAGGATTTTTATTCCTCTGGCACAGCTCCTCTGCTGTTCTCATCAGTGAAATGGGAGTTTTTTAAGGCTTTTTTTTCATCTGGGAATTTGGGGGATTTTCACAAGGACAGGCACCGTTGGCAGGGTTTTGGATTTGGTTTGGGTTATGGCTGCTCCAGAGCCTCCTGTGGGGCTCAGCACAGCAGCTCTGGGAGAAGGGAGGCTCCAGATCCCACACAGGCACCCAAATCCCAAGCAGGAAGGCAAAACTTGGATTTCACACAATCCCAGGATCGCTGAGGCTGGAAAATCCCTTCAGGATCATCAAAAATCCCTTCAGGATCATCAAGCCCAAGCTGTGACCCATCCCCACCTTGTCACCAGCACAGAGCACCCAAATCATATCTGGGATGGGGAGGCCCTGGCACTGAGAATTTGTGGATTCCCCATCCCTGGAAATGCCCAAGGCCAGGCTGGATGGAACTTGGAGCAACCTGGGACAGTGGAATTGTCCCTGCCCATGGAGCTGGCAGGTTTTAAGATTCTTTCCAACCCAAACCAGTCTGGGATTCTTTTATTTATTCCTTGTGCCATGTCCTTGGAAGGGATTCCACCCCTCCCAAGGCCTGAGAATACTTTCCATGCAGGAATTCCTGATAATGGAATTCCTGAGCCTCCCCTGGCACAACTCAAGGCTGTTCCCCCTCCTCCTGTCCCTGTTCCCTGGGAGCAGAGGCCAAACCTCATCTTGCTCCACCCTCCTGGCAGGTAGAGAGTGAAAAATTCTCTGCCCTGAATTTTAAAATCCCATTTCCATCTAAAAATTCCAGGGAACACTACAGAGCTGTCAGGACTTAGATATTTCTTTCCTTCTTCTAAAGGCTTTTGTTTTTTGGGTTTTTTCCCCCCCTTTCTCTTATTTTTTTTCCTGCCTGCAATATAATTAGAGGCTTTGATTAATCCTGCTCTTTTGTCATTTGGAAATTGCTCATTAAAGATGAGGGCTTTTCTGAGAGCAGTGGCTCTGGGGACAATTCAAGTGTGCTTAAGTATTAAATCAGGGGCTCTTAGATTTTGGGGAAGGTGTGGAAGGAGAAACAGGAAACTGTAAAGCCCACAGGTCTTGCTTTTGCTTTTCTGCATGAAAAATCAGATGATCCCATGGTTTTCTGTCCACAGCAGCAGCACCAGGTGATCCAGGTGAACGGGGCACAAAAAGATGGAACTTTTTTTTTTTCTCCCCAGAGCACCAATTCCCTCTTTTGGGAGCCCCCACTCCCCATCACACATTTGTATCTCAACCTTTAAATCCTGGGTTCTCCTGGGCTCAGTGGGGTCTTGATGCATGAACTTTGGACACTTTGAGCACCACTTTTCCTCTTTCCCTGTTCCACTCCCTTCCTCTTCACCTCCCTCTCTCCTCCCACTGGCAAAGGGGACTCCCTCCTCCCTTTCTCCACCTTCGGGGTGGCAAAACACCAGGATTCCCCCAGGAAGGAATTTCCCACAGCATCCAGAGCCTGTCCCACTTGTTCCAACGAGGTGGAAGAGTCTGGGGAGAAGCTGAGGGTGAGCCCCAGGTCCCTGCTGGGCCAGGGCAGCCCTCAGCCCTCACCTGTGTACTCGATGACGAAGCCGGCGTTGCTGACGGAGGCGTCGCTCCGGAAGGCCAGGAAAAGGCTGTTGCTGCTGCTCTCGATCCTCTCTGGGAGCTGGGAGCCATAAAAACTCCCAATCAGGGGGCTCAGGGAGTCAGGCCCGTCGTAGATGTGCAGGAAATCGTAGCCAGGCTCCAGGCTGAAGCTGTGAAAGCAAAGGAGGGGAGCTTGGAGAAGGGACGCATCCCCGGAGAGCTCTGGGTGGAGGTCCTGGGATGTGGAAGCCCAGGGCAGGGATTGATTGCTCCTGCTCCAAAGTTCTGCCAAGCAGGACCTTCCTGCCAGCTGCTCCTGCTCCAGAATCCTGCCAGGCAGAGGGGACATCCTGCCTCCATCCCACGTGTGAGGAATCGAGGAGTGGGGATGGAGTCAGGAGACAGAGGCTGAGCCAGAGCTGCTGCAGGCATTTCTGGGCTGTCCCAGATCATGTTCTGTGCATCAAAGAGGAGCTGCAGCTGGAATATGAGGATCTCCCCTCAAAGGAAGATCATCAGGACACATTATCAGGGGCATGGGACAGCTCCAGCAGCTTTGGGTTGGTTCCTTCCCGAGGGAAGGACATCCACACCCAGATGATCCCTCCCCAGGCACCAAACCCTTGTGTACTCACACGTTGAAGACCAGGGCAATGACATAGTCAGGGGACACTGTCAGCTTCCAGTCACACTCCTTCCCTGGGGGATATGGCTCAGGGTACTGCGGGGACAGGATCACCCCCGCCGGGCCCGTCAGGATCCCACCACACGGAGCTGCAGGAAAACCAGCCAGGAGTGAGCCCATGGAGCACAGAGATGGCAAAAGCAGCAAAAGGGAAGCAGGAATGGAAAAAGAGGGAGATGTGGATACACAGAGGGGCTTAAGACAGCACAGAATGCTGAGGTATTTTAGTGGGAAATGCCCCTGAGGCTGTGGTGGCTCTGCCAGGTGAGGGCTCTGTCATCCCACAGGGGACAAACACCACAAACAGAGCTCTGGGTGCCACCACAACCTTCCTAAAACCCACAAGGGAGGAGCCAGGAGGAGAGAGAAGGAAATCCTCCAGTTTTCTGCTGCATTTATGGAACTCCCTGTCAAGGCCTGTTCATTTGTAACGAGGTGAAAACACGTCTGGGCCTAAATGGCTTGGTCGTGTTTACTCCACTTCCCAGCACATTAAATGCCAAGCTGATTGAAAAATCAATTATTACTTTTTTAAGGCTCCAAGTGCCTGCTCGTGTTTCCCACTGTGGCAAAACATGACTGATATTTTTCCTGTCAGTTTTTTCTGCAGGCTCCTTGTGAGGGCCACAGATCAACCCCCCAGATCAAGCCTCACAGATTTGGGATGGGGTGAGAGGAAAGGGGTCTGACAGCAGCTATAGAGTGGGAAATGAGCTGGGACGGGGCAGAAATGATGGGATAAATCTTGGAAGGATTTTCCATGAAGAAGTGAGCATGTGGGATTGCCCTGTGGGCTTTGATACAGAAAAAAAATCAAGAAAAATGTCAGTAAAACCCAACAGGGCTGGTTTAGAAACGTCATAGTAGGGGTTAGAGACCTTTCTCCAAGACCAAGGAGGGAGAAATGTTATCCTTCTGGGACACACCAGGAAATCACAGCACAGACATGGAAAATTTGGCTGGAAGTCACACAAAAAAACATTGGAAGAACCACCAACTCTCCCACATTTGGGATGGGATGAGAGCAAGAGAGTGGGGAACTCTGACAGGAGCTTACAGAGTGGGAAATGAGCTGGGATGGGGCAGAAGTGATGGGATAAATCCTGGAAAGATTTTCCATGAAGGAATGAGCACATGGGATTGTCCTGCGGGATTTGATAAGAAAAATATCAGGAAAAACCCAGTGGGGCCAGGCTAGAAATATCTGAATAGAGATTAGAGACCCTTCTCCAAAGCTTTAAAGCAACTTCTGCAACCAAGTCCAGACTCAGGCATGGAGAACTTTCATTCCTCTGGGACACACCAGGAAATCACAGCACAGACATGGAAAACTTGGCTGAAAGTCCCCCAAAAGTGTCTTGGAAGAACCCAGCAGCATCTCTTCTGTGCCCATTCACCCTGATTTTAACCCCAAGGGTGCTTTCCCCTCCCAGACTGGAACGTCAGGGGAAAACTCTGAAGAAATTGAAATCCAAGGACTCATTTTTGAAAAGCCTGAGGGAGACAAGTGTTCAACACCCTCGGATCCCTTTGAAAATCCCACCCAGAGTCTCCAAAGGATTTGAAGCAGGAGCTGGACCCAGCCAGGGCTGCCTGCAATTGGGAGGGATGCAGACTTCAAATGGCCCAAAGTCCCCGGGGTTCTCCCAGCCTGGATTGTTTGGTAGTTGTGCCACAAAGAGGGGAAAACACATTTGAAATGCTAAATACCCCAAATCAGCCCTAAATTTAACACTGAATTTTCCCAGTTTAGCTCCAACCAGGCTGCCTCTCCCCCAGTTACTGATATTTCACTGATTATTCCTCCAAAATCCTTTGTCACTTCTTATTAAAATTGGCTGGAAAATAAACTTTAAACACAATTTGAAGTATTAGAAAATGAGCAATTTATCACAGCGCTGGACACGTGAAGGATATATTTTTAAAGTATTTCTTAACTTTTTAAGGTGTGTGGGGTGAAATTTTACAACAGAGTTCAGGACATGGATGTGTGTCCATGGATTCAGGACAGGGATCTGTGTCCCTGTGCTCAGGACAGGGATCTGTGTCCCTGGATTCAGGACAGGGATCTGTGTCCCTGTGCTCAGCACAGGGATCTGTGTCCCTGGATTCAGGACAGGGATCTGTGTCCCTGTGCTCAGGACAGGGATCTGTGTCCATGGATTCAGGACAGGGAGCTGTGTCCCTGGATTCAGGACAGGGATCTGTGTCCCTGTGCTCAGCACAGGGATCTGTGTCTGTGTGCTCAGGACAGGGATCTGTGTCCATGGATTCAGGACAGGGATCTGTGTCCCTGTGCTCAGCACAGGGATCTGTGTCCCTGGATTCAGGACAGGGATCTGTGTCCCTGTGCTCAGGACAGGGATCTGTGTCCATGGATTCAGGACAGGGAGCTGTGTCCCTGGATTCAGGACAGGGATCTGTGTCCCTGTGCTCAGCACAGGGATCTGTGTCTGTGTGCTCAGGACAGGGATCTGTGTCCATGGATTCAGGACAGGGATCTGTGTCCCTGTGCTCAGCACAGGGATCTGTGTCCCTGGATTCAGGACAGGGATCTGTGTCCCTGGATTCAGGACAGGGATCTGTGTCCCTGTGCTCAGGACAGGGATCTGTGTCCCTGGATTCAGGACAGGGATCTGTGTCCCTGTGCTCAGCACAGGGATCTGTGTCCCTGGATTCAGGACAGGGATCTGTGTCCCTGGATTCAGGACAGGGATCTGTGTCCCTGTGCTCAGGACAGGGATCTGTGTCCCTGGATTCAGGACAGGGATCTGTGTCCATGGATTCAGGACAGGGATCTGTGTCCCTGGATTCAGGACAGGGATCTGTGTCCATGGATTCAGGACAGGGATCTGTGTCCATGTGCTCAGCACAGGGATCTGTGTCTGTGTGCTCAGCACAGGGATCTGTGTCCCTGGATTCAGGACAGGGATCTGTGTCCCTGTGTTCAGCACAGGGGTCTGTGTCGCTGTGCCCAGGACACAGATCCGTGTCCCCGGGCTGAGGAAGCGTC
Organism: Cettia cetti; assembly: GCA_013401135.1. Taxonomy (NCBI): domain Eukaryota; kingdom Metazoa; phylum Chordata; class Aves; order Passeriformes; family Sylviidae; genus Cettia; species Cettia cetti. The sequence goes on from VZUI01070058.1 coordinate 18,551, forward strand.
CCCGCGGCCGTACCTGTGCAGGTGGGCGGGTCCGGCTGCCAGAAGAACCTGTTCTCGATCTGCACGCAGGTGATCTGGGCCGCCCCTTGCAGGGCGTAGCCGGGGTTGCACTGGAAGGTGATGGAGTCCCCGGCCTCTTTGCTGTCCCCGCTCCGGCTCCCGTTCTGCGGAATTCCCGGGTCGTTGCAGGAAGTGGCCGTGGAAACTGCAGGGAATTAAAAGCACATCTTGACTATCCTGCAGCACCGGCTGTCCTGAGGCCCTGTCCTTCCCCAGACATCCAGGTCATGCCTTGTTCCTCATCCCTCCTCCCTCAGCATCCCATCAAGTTCCCCCACACACAAAAAGCCTTTCCCTTTGCTCTGAGCATCTGCCACTCCAGCTGGGAGAGGCTCTGGGCACCAGCAAGTTCAAGAGCAGCACCCAGGGAGCAGCTTTGATGTAGAATTGTGCACATGGCTCTTCACTCCATCAGGCCAGACACCCACGGATCTTCCACGGCGTTTTTGGAGAGTTCTGTGCCAGGCACATGCTGCAAAATCAACCCAGCCACCAGCACTTCACGCTTTCCCCTGAGTGGCAGGGAAATTTAGCCTCAAGATCAGTGAAGCATCAAGCCTGACCTTTCAGAAATGTGTTTGTTTCCCTTCCAGACTTGTTGCTGCCTCTCTTTGAGGTCTGAGATGTCCCCTGAGCTGGGGACAGGCGAAGCTTCGCTGCCGCCCGAGCTCAAGGTCTGCCAACACCACAAGGATTTACCAGCAGGGAAAATCCTGGAGTAATAGGAGTTTTGTGAGCTTATCCACCTCATTAAAGCTCCCACGATCCCAAAGTGGACAGGTCTGAGCTCAGGTCTGGCTGCTTAGTCACACCTGCTGAACAAAGGCTTTGAGCAGGAGCAGTCAATAAAGCCCAGCTCCAGATCAGGAGCTTATTTCCTGCTAAGTTGATGAGAGTCTGTTACACCCAGGCAGTTTAGAGAAAGCTTCTCTTGAAAGAGGCAGAGGAAATCCCTCTCTTTCTGTGCAGCTGGAGATAAGGAAGTTAACAGCCCAGGCTGGTCCTTCCTGGCAGGATGAGACACAAATCTGGCAAAAAAAACCCCCAGGATGGCACCGCTGTGCTGGGTTACACAAAGCTCTGCCTCTGTCTGGGTCACCCCAGAGGTCTGAAATCCAGCAGAAATTCCCCCCAAAATGCTGGCTTGTTCCCCCAGCCAAGCAAGGCACCCTGGACAGAAAGTTATGGAAAAAAACCCAACAACTTGGGAAGATGTTTCAATGTGTCTCAGTCCAGGGAAAGTCACATAATCCCTCACCCAACCACTCCCTGTTTATTATCACTCCAAAACAACTGCACAAACCTGGAACTCTCTGTAAATATTGGAATATATCACCCTAAATAATTGAAATGAATGTGTTTACAGGGCTGAGGCTCAGGTGAGAGCAGCCAGGACTCAGGAGAGCCTGGAGCAGGCACAGCCCTGCAGCCCACGGAGATTTTTGTGCCCTGCATCCCAAGGGACCCAATTTTGGGGGGGGTTGAAACAGATTTGGCTTGCAGGGCCGACTGCCCAGCCCCTCCCAGGACACCTGGGGGAAGCTGCCAGGGTGAATCTGAGGGGCCTGGGGGGTGGGAAATTGCTGGAATTCCTTCTTGTCAGTTTTCTGCTCCTTGTCTCAATGCCAGGTTCCTCACTCTGAAGGCAGACAGGGCACAGAATTCACTGCCAGGACCAAATACATGAGATTTTCCCCTCTTTTCAGAGTCTGCACCCAAAAAGGGCTAGGAGACAGGAAAGTATTTGTCAAGTCGATGTTTTTACACTAAGTTTTGATTTTCCAATTCAAACCCAGCCACAAAACCAACAGATCCTTCAAAGGGAGCAAACAGAACTGAGAAGTGGCTCGTGAAGGCCACGGGTCAGGAAGCAATGCAAAGAATTACTTTCACAATCCTAATTTCAAACCTCTAACTGCCCAGCAAATGATCCTCACAGGATGGAGCTCAGGGAAGAAAAACTGCTACTGCAAAGCTGTAAAATAATGATTTCCTGCAGAGTGATGTTGGTGCTGCCCAGGAAGTGAGGGGTTTCCAGCACCCAGGACGTGCAGCTCATTTTTTACAGGATCAAAATCATTTCAGTGGCTGCAGCCCATGAATGCTGCATTTTGTGAATTGGGTTTTGGGGTTTGTGAATTTTTATCTTCACAGAAACACTGCAAGTAATATTTGCAGTAAATTACACAGTGAATAGATGGAATGAAGTGGTAAATAAGTGATTAGTGAATGCTTAATAATTTTCTGTTTATTTATTATGAAAATGACTAAATGTCCACTGCAGTGTCACCTGCGCAGCCTCTGGATACACCTGGAATTTCTGCCCAGGAAAGCTGGGTTTGCTTGGACTTTTGCTCTGGGTTTGGTCAGGTTTTTCTCTGGGTTTGGTTGGAGTTTTCCCTCTGGGTTTGGTCAGGTTTTTCCTCTGGATTTGGTCAGGTTTTTCCTCTAGGTTTGGTCAGGGTTTCCCTCTGCGTTTGGTCAGGGTTTCCCCTCTGGGTTTGGTCAGATTTTCCTCTGGATTTGGTCAGGGTTTCCCTCTGGGTTTGGTCAGGGTTTCCCTCTGGGTTTGGTCAGGGTTTCCCTCTGGGTTTGGTCAGAGTTTCCCTCTGGGTTTGGTCAGGGTTTCCCTCTGGGTTTGGTTGGATTATCCCTCAGGGTTTGGTCAGTTTTCCCTCTGGGTTTGGTTCAGGTTTCCCTCTGGGTTTGGCCAGGTTTTTCTCTGGGTTTGGCTCAGTTTTCCCTCTGGGTTTGATTTTTGAGGAATCCCTGCACATCCCACCTGAGAACTGGATGGCAAAGCCCTGCTTGCTGGTGAAGAAGTCGGTGTTGAACTGCAGGATGACGGAGTTGAAGGTGCTGTGGATGTCCCCGGGCAGCCCCGAGCCGCTCATCTCCCTCAGCAGGATCCCGTTCTCCACCGGCCCGTCCCAGATCCGCAGCACATCGTGGAACTCCTCCGTGTGGAAAACCAGGAAATGGAGCCTGTGGGGCAAAACCCACCCAAAATTCACACCTGGATTGAGCTTTGTGCCAAGTTCAGGCAGCCAGGCACGCATGGAAGGTGTTGTCTCGTCTGGAATTCAGGCCGGGAATGTGGTTTGTGCCAAATTCAGGTGGCCAATTCTGGTGCTGGATTGCAGCACCTCCAGGATTTTGGTGTGTTTTAGAAGGTCTGGATGTGGCAGAATGGGGTTTAGATCAGCAAACAGAGGAACTTCAGCAGAGAATAGAGAGAAAATGAGGCAGCAGGAGCCAGAGCTCCAAAATCCACACCAGGAAGGGAAGAGAGGGAAAACAAGAATGAAGAAGGTGACAATGAGCTGACACTGAGGGGTTTATTTTGATGCTCTGAGGGCAGATTTAATTCCCTTCCTCTGGATTTCAGAGTTGGGTCTGTCCTGGAGAGAGGGCTCAAGGCCTTCAGCCAAGGCACTTCCACAGGGAATTCCTCAGGGAAAGCTGCAGGTGAGGAATTCCCATTGGAGTCTGTGCCAGTGATGGGCCCAAGGGGATGGGAGAGGCAGGAGGTGCCTCCATGCCCAGGGGAGGGCTGGTGGCACTCCAGGACAGGACAAATGTGGTCCCAACACATCCCTGGTTGGTGGGATCTCACCCTGCTCCTCACCAGGCCCAGCTCTGCTGTGGGAGGATGAGGAGCAGAGGGATCCAGGATTTCCAAGAGCTTTGGGATCTTCCCACGTCAGAAGAACCATCCAAGAAGAAGATCCTGCCCTGGTTATGGTGGAGTCAGCAGCTGAAGGCTGCAGTTCTGAGCCATGGAATATCCTGGGTGGGAATGGACCCACAGGGATCATCAAATCCAATTCCAGGCCCTGCAGACATCCCCAAATCCCCCCCTGTCCTTCAGGGTGTAGTCCAAACCCTCCTGGAGCTCTGGCAGCCTTGGGAATGTGACCATTCCCAGGAGCTGAGCCCTTCCACTCCTGCACTCAAATCCCATCTGGAGAGGAGGAATTTCCCTGTCCCTGTTTGTCACTGCCCCATTTTCCCTCTGGCACAACAAAATCAGGCCAAGCATGGGCAACTCAACCCCAGTGTGAAACGGGGGCAGAAACTAGAAACAGAAAAAAAAAAAAATCTGTAAAAAAGAAACCCATCAGGTGCTGTGCTGAAATCCCTGCCAGCCCGTGGAAGCAAACAGGGAAGATTTCACTTGGCTGCTTTCCCATTTATCTGGGGCAAACATAAATAAATCAGGGAGAGCCATAAAAAAAAAAAATGGGGGAGAAAAAAAAAAGCCCCACTGCAAAATCCTCAGCAACAAAATTCTGCCCACAGAAGCTGGGAGAAACCAAAAGAGCTGAATCATAAATCTCCTGAGCAGAGACCTTGAGCAAAGAGAAATAAAGCGAGGCTTGAGGAAAATCAGGATGGATGGTGCAGAGCTGTTCTCCACGGCTGCCTCGCTGTGATTACGTTTGTTCCCAGCCTTAACTGGGCCCAGTGAGCCAGAAATGCTGGAAAAAACTCATCCCTGGAGACCTTGGGATCAGGGAGAGGCTGCCAGAGGTTGAGCTGGGGTGGGGGGACACCCTGGAACTGCCACCAGCAGCTCCAGGGCTGCCTAAAGCACCCCCAGATATTTGAGAAAAAAACCCCAACAACTTCAGGGGGAGAAAAAACAACTGTGCCAGGGGGAGAAAGCCTTGATCCAGGTGATCCAAGGACAGGCTGTCCAGTGCCTGGAATCTGTTGGGATATCAGATCTGGAGTTCTCTGGAGAAGATCCAACTATTCCACAGGCACATCTCAGCTTTTCCCTGATGCTGGAGAGCAGGCAGAGCCCCTGTTTCAGCAGACAACAGAGGGGAAAGGAGTTTTATTCCTGAGGGGAAAGGAGTTTTATTCCTGAGGGGAAAGGAGTTTTATTCCTGCACTCTGATAATCCCAATTTCCCAATTACAGGCATGGAAATGCAGCAAAAAAGAAAGCAAGTTAGAAATTGGGGAGATTTCATAAATATAAATGTGAGAGAGGGGAAGTTCTGCCAGCTTAGCAAGGAGCAGAGAGGAGTGAGAACAACCCTTGAGGAACTCTTCCCAAAGCTCCCCACAACCCCAAGGACCTTCCTGAGGGTTTTTTTGCTGACATTCCCCATCCAAGCTCTGGCCATTCCAGCTGTGCCAGGCTGGGGCCCTCCCTGGCACAGAGGTGCCACCAAAGCCACCCCAGCAGCAGTTTGGGGGCTGCCCACTGCCTCCCCCTGCCCCAGAGAGGCTTCCCCAGCTTGAAAGCTGTCCCTGAGAAGTGGAATATCCCAAAATGCTGGAAGTGGTGATGTTCCCAAGGCAGCCAGAGTTCCAGGGGCATTTGGGATGCTCAGGGTGGGATTTTGGGGGGGTCTGGGCAGGGCCAGGAGCTGCACTGGGTGATCCCCATGGGTCCCTTCCAGCTCTGGGTGTTTTCTCACTCCTTTTTTTAGACTCTGGGAAGTGGAGCCTGCCAATACCCATGGAAAGGGGATGAATTAGCAACGTCAGTGGATTTTTACAGTGCTGGGGTCAGGGATGGACCACAACCCACCTCTGCCATGTCTCTGTGTCCCCTGCTCCCAGCTGGGCAATTCCCATCCATTTTCCAGCACAACCCTCCTCTTTTCCTCCTCCTTCCCCCTCTCCCCCAGCTCTGCCAAGGCTCTCCATGTCCCAAATTCATCCCCTCTGCACGAGCAGCCCTTTCCCTTTCATGGCTCTAAAGTGCAGACTCATTTTTCTCCCTGCCTTGCCCCCCTGCCCTTCCCCTCGTGCTCTGCAGATACAGCTTCATTCCAAAAGCTCTGGTGATTAATTTTCATGTAAGTTATAAATGAGAGCTTTATACAATTGTATCATGCGTGAAGAGGATTATTTTTCCAATGGATTACCATAAAAATGAAGTTGCTGGGAATGTGCTCTCTCGACTCCCCTGAGATCATCTGTGCTGCTGGAGCTGGGCAATGAAGGGGCAGGGAAAGGGAGCTCTGATCTCTGGGAAAGGCTGGGTCACCAGGTGTGTGTGGCTCTGATACCTCCTGGAACCTTTTCCTTGCACTCCTGGCCCTTTCCAAGCCTTTGGTTGATCCCAATTTTTTTGCTCATTACAGGAGCAAAGTTGCTGAAGCAGCCTTTGGATGGGGGGAAAAGGGGGCCTCCCTACTCTGTCCTACAAAAACCTTTTTTAAGGAGAATAAAAATAGAGGAGATTTCAAGTGGAAGTTGCCTGTGCAGGGATTTAGCTGCTTTGGCTGTGCTTTTTCTCCTCTGCTCACACCCAAACCCATCCATTATTGAGCCATTCCAAAGGGCAGCGCTAATGGAGGGAATTTCTGCATGAAATAAAAATGAAAACACTGGACCAAACCTGTCTCCAGCAGAAATCCACGGGCTAAAAGCAGCACAGAGCTCACCCTGAGGGACAGGCTGTGCTGCAGAGGTGATGGGTGCTGAGGCAGCAGGGAGGAGAAAATGGGATTGAGAGGGAAGGAATTCAGGATGGGGCAGCCACAGGCTTGGGATGAGCCAGGAATGGCTGACAAGCACTGGGGACTGCTGGGATAGGATTATTATTATTATTATTATTATTATTATTATTATTATTATTATTATTATTATTATTATTATCATCATCATCATCATCATCATCATAATCATTATCATTATTTATTGTTATTGTTACTACTACTACTATTGTTACTACTACTACTACTATTATTATTATTATTGTTGTAATTCAGAACTTTTGAGGTGCATTTCTCCCCCTCAAATCCCACCACTCAGTCAAAGCTTGGCTTGCCCAAATATTCCATTTTTCTGAGGGTTTTAGCCAGCCTGGAATCTGTGGGAATGCTCAGGGCTTGGCAGGGCTGGGCAAACATCCCTGTGGGGTGGTGGGGCAGAAGTGAAGGATCAGGGAGCAGGACCTGCCTGGATCCTGGACCTTCCCCTGTGATTTCCTACACCCTCACTCCAGGATTGTGTCACTTGGGTATTCAGCACTTCTGGGAAGTTCCTCATGAATCTGATGGAAGAAAAGAGGTTTGATTCTGGAGGCATCCCATTGAAGAGAGGGGTGGAAAGCTGTCCATGGACACCAGAGCTCTGGGAGGAGCACAGGGACACCACGGGCAGCACCAGGACATGCTCTGGTGTCACCACGCAGGGCTGTGACACCGAGGGGACACAAAGGGCTAAAACCAGAGCAGCAGTGATGCCACTGGGGGCTCTGAGCAGCCTGAGCTGCTGGGAAATGTCCCTGCCCAAAAATCCTTAACCCCAGCCCAAACCATTCCCTGATTCTGGAACCAAAGCAGTGACTCCTCCCTGCTCGTCCCTCTGAGAGCGACAGCAGCTTCTCCCTCCTTGCTTTGTTGAATTATTGACCTGGGAAAGAAGCCAAAGCACAGGACCAGGCTCACCCAATGGTGCATCCAGGCTCTGCCTCGATGGTCCAGATGCAGTTGAGGTTGTGGTCATAGGGAGTTGGATATCCTGGAGAAAGGATCCGCCCCGAGGCCTCTCCTCTGATTGTCCCTCCACACTCGGCTGGAACAAAAATATTTGTGGGGTTAGGGAGAAGATTCGAGGCTTTCTGTGGCTCTTGCCTGGCAACAATCTCACCCTGCAAAACTGAGATTATTCCTGGCTTTTCCCAGGGATTTGAAAAGCTTAGGAAGACGTAATTCAGCTGAGTTATCAGAATTATTCTGCATTTCTGTGCTCCTTCTGGACACCTGGAGAAGCTTCCCTCCACCTTCCTGAATCCCCAGAGCCTGCCAGGATCCTGCTCCACACGTGGGGGTGAAGGAGCTCTGCTCCTCTGCTTGGAGTCATTGGAAAATGAAGGATAAGAAGCCAAAGAACTTGTAAATGTCACTGTAAATGAACTGCAAAGAACGTGAGGATTTGGAATAATTTCCATAATATATCCATTCAAATTATCTCATGTTCATTTCTTTGAGTTTTCTTTCATTTCTTTTTAATTTGCACACACTCAGACATGGCCTCATACCCAACACACGTCGAGCAAACAGGGTGAAGGTTAAGAAAGTGCACGAATGACAGAAATTTATCTTTTTAAATCAATAAATGAGGCTAAAATTCCAGCCAAGGAATGGTCCTGCCTCCTGGGAGAGGGAACACAGAGTGCCAGGGGCTGAGCACATCCCTGGGTGTGGAGATCTCCCAGGGGATTCAGTGCCCAACAAATTCCCCAAGTCCTGGGCACAGCAGGACAGGAATCAGGAATCAGGAATCAGCCCCACAAAAAAACCCAAATCAGGATCTCCCAAGCAGGAAGAGCTGCAGGTGAAAGGGAGCTCAGGACTCAGCAGAGGGAATTGAAATGTCTGGGGGCTCTCAAATAAACCCAGCCCTGAGCTGTCACCTGCCATTGGTGGCACTGTCAGGAGGTGCCACTCACTCAACACGTCCAGAGTGGAAGGACAAGGGCTGGAAAAGCACAAGGGAGCAAAAATCCCTTGTGAAATGTGAGTTTAGGGCAGAGGATTGCGTGTCAAAGGTGCTCCAAGCACTCTCCATCTCACACAGTATCCTCACCACGTTAATTAGTGCAGATGGGTAATTAATAGCAGAGTTAATGGCAGTGGGTCAGCAAAGCAGGGACAAAGGGTGGTCAGGGTGGGGAATCCACAAGGAAATCACTTCCTGGAGGTATTGGAGGAACAGGAGGTGTCTCCATCTCCAGATGCATCACAGAGGATCCTTCACTCACCACATTAATTAGTGCAGATGCAATTAATGTGAGAGTTAATGTCACATGCATGAGTAAAGCAGGGACAAGAGGCGGTCAGGGTGTGAGATCCAAGGAAATCTCTTCCTGGAAGTTTTGGCAGAGGAGGAGGAGATGTCTCCATCTCAAGGACCCTTACCACACATGACTTAATTAGTGCAGATGCAATTAACAGCAGAGTTAATGTCAATGGATCAGCAACGCAGGGACAAAGGATGGTCAGTGTGGGGAATCCACAAGGAAATCATTTCCTGGAGGTTTTGGAGGAGCAGGAGGTGTCTCCATCTTGAGATGCCTCACCGAAGACCCTCACCACATTAATTAGTGCAGATGGGGTTATTAATAGGAGAGTTAATGTCAATGGATCAGCAAAGCAAAGACATAAAATGGTCATGGTGGGGTATCCAAGGAAATCCCAGTCTGGAGAGTGTTGGAGGAGCAGGAGGTGCCTCCATCTTGAGGACCCTCACCACAACTTAATTAGGGTTAACGCAATTAATGTCAGCCGATCAGCAAAGCAGGGACCAAGGGCGTTGAGGGTGTGGGATCCAAGGAAATCTCTCCCTGGAGGAGGAGGAGGAGGAGCAGGAGGAGAAGCAGGAGGAGGAAGAGGATGAGGAGGCAGAGGATGAGGAGGCAGAGGATGAGGAGGAGCAGGAGGCAGAGGAGGAGGAGGAGGAGCAGGAGGAGGAGGCAGAGGAGGAGGAGGGCTCTCACCCACGCAGGTCGGCAGGGGCTGGTCCCAGGCTCTCCTCTCCCCGGTCAGGCACAGCAGGAGCCTGGTGCCCCTCAGGGTGTACCCGGGGTCACAGCTGAAGGACACCGAGCTGCCAGCAAAGTGTCCCTCGTCGTGCACCTTGTACCCAAACTGGGGGACGCCGGGGTCCTCGCACTTGATGAGCTCAAAACCTGCAGCAGGAGGAAGGGCAGCAGGAATGTCACAGCCAGGAGGGTTTCACAGAAAGATCTGCTGGTGTTTGCTTCTTGAAATCGTTTGTAGGGAACCGAAAGGGGGCATGGTGGAAATTAGTGGGGTTTTAATTAATGTTGGAGCTGTGATCTGAATTTTTGGATCGTTGCAGCCTCGACAGGAAAGGTTTGATCACATCCCAGAGGACAGGGACAGGAGGAGAGGGAACAGCCTCAGGCTGGGCCAGGGCAGGCTCAGGGTGGAATCAGCAGGAATTTCCCCATGGAAAGGGGGCTCAGGCCTTGGAAGTGCCCAGGGAGGTTTGGGGTGCCCATCCCTGGGGGTGCCCAAGGAATGCCTCATGTGGCACTCAGTGCCAAGCTGGGGATCGGGCACAGCTTGGGCTTGCTGGACCTGGAGGGCTTTTCCACCCTCAGCAATCCTGGGATTCTGATCCTTCCCAACTCCTCTCTGGGTACAAGAGCACCACAGAAAGGACCCTTTGCTCACGTGCAACACAAAAAATTCACAAAATACACCTTGGCCTGTGGGATTCCCAGCAGACCCACGGGATTGAGACTCACTGGAGAACTGCAGCTCAAAGCCTTTGCTGGTGTTGGCCGTGTCAGTGATGAATTCCAGCCACATGGAGCTGGAGGTGCTGTTGATGCTGGTGCCCAGCAGCTCCGAGCGGCTGAAGGTGCCCAGCAGCCGGGCAGAGCTGTTGGTGCCATCGTAAACCTGGGGGCAACAAGAGATCCAGTCTGGAAAAGCAACTCCTGTGCTATTCCAGGGATCAAACCACTGCCCAGAGAGGCTGTGGCTGCCTCTGGAAGTGTCCCAAGCCAGGTTGGACAGGGCTTGGAGCAGCCTGGGACAGTGGAAGGTGTCCCTGAGGTGTCACTGGATTATCCTTAAGGTCCCTTCCCACCCAAACCATTCCAGGATTTCTCTGCAGTTTCACTGAGCCCTAGAACAGAGAAATGCTGAGAAATTTATTCCAAAATGAGAATGAGGAGAGAAAATGTGCTGAGGTCCCTTCAGGCACCTCACACCCCCTCATCCCATTCCCACCTTGTCCCTGCTCTGCTCACTGCCACACCCTGGGCTGTCCTTTGGCTTTTTTTTGGTGGAGCAGCTTCCTGGGAAGAGCCAGCAGCTCCTGATAAATGCCCTGCACTCAGATCCAGGAATTTGCTCCTGGCACTGAGCTGATCCCAGGTATTGGAAGGAAAAGGGAAGGAAACAACCAACCCCACTCTGAATTCCAGCACCAGGCTGGAAAAGCAACTCTAACCCTTCAGGATTTGTGCCACAAGAGATTCATGAGTGATCCCTGGATCCAAATCTTTTAGGGAATGTGAGGTGGGATCCAGGGGTCTCAACTACAAGTCTGGCTTGATGAAAGTGCCCAGTGCTGCCCACCTGAGGAGAAGGATTTACACCCTGGAGGATCTGCACCCTCCTCCTCACCCCTGACATTCTGCATCTCCTCTACTCTCTTTCCCAAGGAGCAGCTACTGAAAAAAACTGATTTTTCCCCCCAAAACTGACTCAGAGATGAGCCTGGAATTCACTGTGATTTAAAAAAAAACCCACAAATGTGTTTTTTTCTTCCTTCCTTTCGTGAGGACCAAGAGCAGCTCCTCACTAGTGGAGATCGATGGGAGCTTTCCTCAGATGAGCAGTTGATGACAAACCTGCTGAGAGAACGTAATTCCTCTGACAAGGAGTACATTCCTTGCATTAACAGGAAATCTTTCTCCCTTTCCAATCATTTGTGAGCTGAAAACGTGGATTACACCTCTCCTGGAGTGTGACACTTCAATGAGGACAGAGGCATTCCTGGGAAGATGCCTCAGCACATCCTTGTAATATTAATGCTTCCTCCAAAACCATTCCTTTGGTTAATAAAAACCTCAGCCTGGATTTGTCTCCTCCTCCACAGAGTCCTGGAGCTTGAATAATCTGAGAGGAGTCTGGAGTTCTGCATTTCAATCAGCCCCTTTTTGGGACAAACCAGCCTTGATTCTTCAAAGCACTAAAAGAATGCTCAAACCCTCACACTTCTGATGGATGAGGAGTTTTTCCTCCACAATCCCACAGCTGAGAGCTGAAGTTTAGCTGGTCTGAGGGAAATCTGCTTCTTCTAAACTGCCATGGCAATCACTCCATGGCACTGGAGCATTCCTGGGACACACAGCTTTTCCAGAGGTCACTCCCACCTAATCCCACATTAGAGCATTTAGAGACTCTCATGAGCAGCTCCACCACCCCAGCCAGACTTACCTTGAGGACATCTCCTGCCTCCAGCTCGAAGGTCCTGGCTTTCAGCTGGATGCCTTTCCCTGGCTGGCTCTGGATGGAGTAGATGCACTCGTGGTTGTTGTTGTAGTTCAGGGGGTAGTTGGGGGACAGCAGCACACCCTGGGTCCCCGTCACGGACGAGCCACACTCAGCTGCACCGAGACACAGAGGCACCACTTCAGTGACCCCACACATGCTCTGGCCAAACCACACATGCAGGTGACTCTTGCGAGGGCCACAGCTGCTGAGCCCTTCCTGCAGCAGCAGGGAAAGAGCTTCTCCCTGTGGTTATTCACTGCTGATCCCTTCAGTTTTCTCTCCCCTGTGTTCCAGGCTCTGCTGCCCAGGGTGCAGCTCTGAGCTCACAGCCAGGGTCACTCAGCTCTGCACACAGCAGGGACACAAAACAAATCCTTCTCCTGCTGCACACCAAGGACAGCTGGGACAAGTTTCCAGCCCCAAAGCACAAACAAGGGGGGCTGGAGGGAGCAACAAGGATGGGACTGCATCACCTGGAGCTGGGATTGGACAATTCAACCCCAAGATGCAAATGGACCCAAACTGATCAAAGGGTGAGACCTGGGGACTGTTTGTCCATTTTGTGTCCATTTTAGGACCACTTTGTGACCATTTTGGGTCCATTTTGGGTCCCCCTTGGGTGCAGCCCTGGCCAGGCTCTTGTCCTGCCCAAGGTGTGCCCTAAA
>VZUI01070080.1:0-27440 GCA_013401135.1 Cettia cetti
GAAAGGAAAGGAAAGGAAAGGAAAGGAAAGGAAAGGAAAGGAAAGGAAAGGAAAGGAAAGGAAAGGGAAAGGAAAGAGCCCTGCAGCTCTCAGCACCCTCGCTTGGCCGTGGGGGGACAGGGGCTGTGTGCACCAACTCTGCCGTGCAGGTGGGTCCAGGCCCCCACAGCTGCCAGCCTGAGAATCCCCTGCTGTATTTGACAGTAGAGCTGCTGCTAAAAGAGGAGTCATGTAAGAGCAGAGGGCAGAGGAGAGCTCTGCCCAAGGCAGCGTGGAAATAAGCACTAGCAGGTCTCTCTCATGAGTTTTCCAGTCACCCTCCCCCTCCCAGGAGACACATCAAAGGCAGATGAGGAGATGAGGCCGAGCAGCCAGCCTGCTGGAGCCCGCTGGCTCAGCACAGCAAAATTAATTAACAGGGTGGGAGAAGGAGCCAATACGAGCCTGATTCTGTCAGGGAGCATGGCACTGACAAACGGGGAATGCTAATTCAGGACTTTTTCATTTCTTTTACACCTGCCAAAGAGGGAAACAGGAGCATGATTCAGATTTGAAAGACTCTAGATTTGGATCCCCCTGGCACGTCACACGATACCACATCTACCACGGCTTCCTGGGAGCCCACAAAATCTACCTCAGAAGAGCCCCAGCCCCTGTGAAACACGCTTTGACGAAAGCACGGCGGTGCTTTGGTTACTGCTGCCTCAGAGAACAAAGCAGAGGTGAGGTCTCACACAGAACAGGAGAAGCCACAAACAGGGACCTCTTACCCTGCTATTGTTGAGCATCTTACCAGAGCAAGATAGGCATAGCAAACAAAGAGTTCAGGAGAAATTAATTCAATTGTAGTTGACATAATAAGCACTAAGACATTAATACCACTTTTCTATCTACTGAACACTACAGGGTTGGAGATGTGAGACCCAAATAACAGGAAATAATAATACGAACTGGAAAACTCTTAAAATGCAGGATCTCCAGGCATTCAGGTGCTGTAGTGGGGAGTCCCTGGAATTGGTCATAAATTAATTAAAGATGTGCAGCCCTCACTCCAGGGTTGTTGTTGCTCAACTGTTTTTTCTTGCTCATAATTCAAACAGGAGATGAAGCATCTGAGCCCAATTTGGGACCAATAATTTCTAAATAAAAGATAAATATGTTGAGGTTCCATAAATAGAAAGAAGACTATGACATTATAAATAAGTTTTATTATCTGTGTTATTGTAAAGTTTATCTGTTCAAGCTCCTGCCCTTTGCAGATTGCTCCTATTCATTATGTATTCAGGTGCATTAAAAATTCTTTGGAAAAGGGACTTTCTTTGTGCAAAAAGAACCCCTGAACCACAGTTAATGGGGTGGTCCGCAGCCTTGAGGCTCAGCTCCACTGAGTCAATTGACTGTGAATATTTAGAAAACAACCATTGCACTGCATCTACTCTGAGTGGGTTTTTTGGCCACACAAGAGGTGCATTGATCTTTGTGTTCCCTTCTTCTTTTTCCTGATCATGGGTGTTCCAATCAGAGCTCTTAAAACTACACCATACAGCTGAAGAGCTCCACAATACCTTCTAAACTTATGTCCCAAGATGTGTAAGAATGGACTTCCAACAGCTGGCAGGTCTGGACCACCTGCACAGAGGCACAGAGACACAGCCCAAGAAACTGATCCACCAGTGCAGCATTTTCTAGGAGCAGGTGAGTGACTATCAGGCTCCATCTGCCCAGCAGTTAAGCAAAGCAGTGCCTGTTTCATCTGGAGTATAAAAGGTGCTTTGTTCAAGTCAAATAGAATCACATCACATTAATAACTGATAACATAAATATCCAGTGCATTTAATATTATCAAACTAATTATGTGTTGGTTTGCCAAGAATAAAGGTGAGCTTTAAAAATCCAAGATGACATGATTACCACTGGGTAAGGCATTCTTGCTCATCCTGAACACACACTGAAAGCATAGGTGACTGAGACAAGTCACCAGGCAGGGAGCCAATCTTATTTCATGCACTGAATTTGTGACAAAAATTCTAACAAACCCATCTTGACAAGCTAAAGCTCTGGCCTTAGGTCTCCTGCTCACTCTGAGGTAGATGTGAAGGTATTAACTTGTTGAAGGGTTACTCAATGCATGCAGCATATATTCCTTCTAAAGCTCAGCATTGCAAAAAACGTTGACTGAAGTAACAATTTTGCAGTCAAGATGCAAAAAAAAAAAAAAAAAAAAGTGTTTGCCACCTAACTATAATGGTACTGAAGAAAGAGCTTATTCAACACATGTACCTGCTGCACTCAGGCAGAGAAGTTCTTCTCTGAGCCTGAAACATGCATGTACCAACTTCTGGGAGAGAGATGGTGTTAAATGGGGTCAGAGCTACCTTTGCTCTGGGGAGAAGAAAGGCTCACTTTGAAGACAGGCTGGTTACCCTGTTTTTCTTCCTACACCACAGCTTTCAAATTGCAGCTAGACTTGAAGGGAGTTGTTCCCACAAGCTCTCCAGGCCAATGTCTCCACCCAAGAGGCTTGAGTAAATAGCAGAAGCTCTGGATATGAATCAGATGGAAAAGATTCATCCCTCTCTGCTAGGTCTGAGTTCAAAGGCATCCATGGCTGGAAAGCTAAATCGAGATCCCTATCTGTGTGTGAGGGCAGGATGGAGCACCCAGCACCAGTGAACTGCTCACCCTGCCACGCTCAGGTGTAGAGCAGCAGGTTGTGTGTGCCACTCTACAGAACACTGAGAGAGCTGGGGAACTCTGCTTGTTTTGGGGGACTTTCTTTCCTCTGTTTCCTGTCTGTTCCTCTAGCTGAAAATCTTGTACCTAAGCTCTCAGTACCAGTACTCAGCCTCACAGCCAGAGGAGGCCACAGATGATGCAGAATGACAGAGCAGAGGGCTCAGCCCCAGATCCAAGGCACCTCCTTCTCCTTGTTTGCCCCAGGAGCACCCTCTCAGCAGGAGCTGTGTGCATGGCCCGTCCCTGCTGTGCACACTCCAGAGCCCAGCTCTGTCTGGTGACTTTGTGCTCCAGCACAGAGGTGCCAGCCCTGCAGCTGCTGTGCCCCAGCAGGTGCAGCCCGTGCTGCACACACAGCTGGCTGCTTTGCCCCTGGGGGAGCTGTCAGGCATCCAGCTCATGTAGAAATGGCCACAAGTGAGAAATGGCAAGGATGCACAAGGGCAGGGACGTGTCCCTGGACAATGGAGTGTCCCTGTGTCAGTGAGTGGCTGAGGGCACAGTGCCTGTGCACACCTTCTGCCCAGGGACACGTCTGCTCACGTGTGGCACTCGTGCAGGTCACAGCCCCCCTGTCTGTGCTCCTGTATGTGCAGGCACGGTCCTGACTCCTCAGCAGCACAGGTACCCCACTCCTGAGCTGCTGCTGGAATACAACTGGAGCCCACAGTTAGGGTGTGCCTGTACCTCCCTCTGTGAAGTTGTCTGGTTTATTATCTGTAAAACAGAACACCTGGGAAGATGAGCCAAATAGTATTAGATATAATCAGATACTTTCTGTCTTCAGGTGCCACCCATGTGCACACCTTCCCTACCAGCTGTGGAGTGAACCTGCTAACAATTCTATTAATAACGAGCAGTGTAAGTAGGTGAACTGGATGAACTTGTGTGAAAGCAAAACCCCAGAGGTAGATTGGTTGCTCTGTTCAAAGCAAGCAGATAACTATCCCAGGCTTCAGGCAACTCTCCCCCTTCCCACCTCCTCCTTTGGGGCATCTCCAGACATGTCCAGGGTGGTGCAGCCTGTCAAACAGACATTTCATTGGTGATGCATAAATTCAAAAAAGGGATCACAAAGCCACCAATGACCCTGTGAGATGCCAAGTGCCAGGACTTCCTCTGAGGACTCTCTTTTCATCTTCGCTGTGTGTCACTGTTGGTACACGAAAGTAAAACTGTTTGCTCCTCAGAGGGTTGTGTCCTCAGCTGTCTGAAGTCCCAGGCTGCCTGCAGTAGCACTGCCAGCTCCCGTGAAATCACTCGGCAGGGCTGGGGCTGGCTGAGCACGAAGCAGGAAATGCCTTCAGCTCAGTGCTCTCACAGGCAGAGCTCAGCACGCTGCCAGGTGTCTGCTGGTCCCTCTCCCTCCTGATGCAAGTCCTGAGCTGTGTGTCAGTGCAGGGAAGAGCAAGGGACAGACCCTGGACTGCAGGACTGGCAGGCAGTGACTCTTCCAGCAGCTGCAGGCTGAGCAATGGGGATGGGAGGCTCCTGCACACAGGTTTTGTACCCTTGACAATAATAAAAGTCTTGAGGGTTGTGATTATCAAGGAGCCACAGCTCAGCACCGACTCAGTGATGAGCAGGGCACTTTCAGAGGCAGAAGGACATGGCTTGGGACCACGAGGACTGAGCAAGGACAGTCTCCTCAGCAAGATTTTGGATACCTTGAGCTACTGGCGTGCTTCTGAAATGCATTCTCTTCTCTTGCCTCTTGTCCCCTCTTCAGACCTAAGGGCAGGATGCAGAAGTGCAGGCAGGGCTGGCACTGTGCCTCATGTGAAACAGTTCAATTGGCTCTTTTGAGGGTTGTAAAATAACTTTGAGGTGTTATATACTCATACTTGCAGTAGCATCTCCGGGATAAAAAAATCCCTTTCATTCTAATTTCCTGATTTTTCAGAATGCAGATGGATTCAGGCCAAAAAGGACCTTCCACAAGTCCAGCTGGGTTCTCAGAGGGGTTTTTTTAATTTTGTGTACTTCTCTGTGTGAAATAAACCAGTGTTCATTTCAGAGTACCATGCAGTCTTATAGATTCTGGAGTTTTCTGGCTGTCATTGTGGGTAAATTTTTCAACTGCTTCTAAAACAGCTTCAAGTGGAATTTTGCAGTCAACAGCAAAGATTTTTGGAAGCATCTGTGTAAGGTAAAGGTTCAATTCCTGTTGACATTCAATGGGGCTTCAGGTGCTCTGCCACTTAGCTGGCTTTCCAGCACCATTGCAAATTCATGGATAAGAAATAATGAAAAATCTTAAAATGATACAATAAATATTGTTGCTGTTTACTACATAAATTGGAAGCAGCCAGAGAGAAGAGTGCAAAAATCATAGGAATGTAGATTAAAAATAAGTTCCTTTGCATTGTGAACTCTCAGAGAACAAAGAATTGAAGGTAAAACCAGAGGTGTAATTCCTATGAGGAAAAAGGAAAGGTTAAGGAACCATGAAGAATATTTCTATACTCCTGAGTGCATTAGGACAGGAAGCAGGCAGAACCAGCATAAAGACTTGCCAAGGAATCCCTTCATATGCCTGTGAAGCAAACTGTAAATTGATTTCTTCCTTGGGCAGGCAGTCCCTGTAACTGACAGCACTTTCACCTGGTGGGATCTTTGTGTTGCTGCAAGGAGGACGCTGGGCTTGCACAGGGAGGTGTCAGCCAGGCTGGCCTCACACCCCTCATGCTGGTACAGCTGGCAGCAGCACCCAGACTCATTTTTCCACATACACCAAACCCGGCAAATCAGTTTCTCTGCTCAGTACAGGGTTTAGATTTCCCCCTTATGTTGGGAAATGATAGCTCTGGGCTCCACTGTCAGTGTTGTCCTGATTGCACCACTACATCGCAGCTCAGTGCTCTTAGGCTAAGTGGTGCCATGGTGCTGCCCTATGGTACGTTTGTCAGTGTTCAAGAAAAATAATTCCTTGTTTCTGTGCACCAAAAAAAAAAAAGCAGAAGGCTTGTGTGACTCTTCCTTTGTGTGAGGATATGATTCACAGATGGCATCTTTTATAAACACATCATGTCCTCCACCTAAAGGTGCTATGTGCTCCAAAACAGCCAAATATATTAGCATTCTTTAACCATAACTTTTGAAGTCGACATTTGACTACTTTTGCATTTCTTCTAGGTTGTAGTTAGACAACTCCTAATTCTATGGGGAAAGCAAAGACTATAAAATGCCAGAGCTTCACTCTGCTGAAATAACATTAGTGAAATATCAAGTCCTTTATGATGTCATGAGGGATTCCTTAATATGACTATAGCCTCCTAATGACATCATAAAAAACAACTGCAACATCAGAAAACAGCCAAGGGTCATCAATCAGCCCATCCTCTCTCCTACTCACCAGGGGCAGCAGCCCAGCTTGCTCCTATCTGCTTTTTATGAGCAGTGCTGTCCTCTGAATAGCACACAGAGAGGAGACTAATAATCATACAAATATCAGGGAGAGCGGTCAATCATCACCTGAAATGTTCAGTGCACCTGAGGGAAATTCGGGTGCTGCAGCCTGAAGAGCCTGCAAGTTTAGCATGTAGAAGAGACAACATTACTGCCTTAGAGGTGACCTGGCATTCTCTGGGCAACAGGCACCACAAGTTCTTAAAATGTGCGGACAATGGAGCTGAAAAATCAATTCTGTGGTACTCTCTTCATCCTCCAGCTGTCAGAAAAGCTCTTTCCATGTTGCCCAGACAGCCACTGCATGTCCCACAGTGCAGTGACCACTCTGAAAGGGTTTGCATCTCCCAGTTGAAATGGGTGATGGCCCCACAGTGACAGCCAAATCCTCTGACAAGAAGGGAAATAGCCTCCTCCACTTTTGAAAACACAAACCAAACTCAATCTCTCATTATAATCTCTTAGGAACACCCGGGAGTTTTCCAGGGTTGGGGACAACTCAAGGAGTTTTCCAGACTATCATTAAAACCCCCAGGTAATGAGACAGAGACTGTGCTTTTGAGGGTCTTGGAGGGTGTTTAAAATGGAGCTTCTGCCAGCCTGACCAAAGAAGGGGATTTTTGTCAGGTAAGAAGGGGAAAGGTCTGGTTCCTTACTGTGTTCCTCACAGTTTTATGCAGTGAACTCCTGAGTGGGCAGGCTGCTGTCAGGGTACTTCACAGTGGGCTGTAGAAAATCCCCACCTTTTAAGGTGTTGGGAAGGGGAATTTGTCACAGCTCTAAAATTAACTGAACCTGGAGATTGTGTCTGGGCTTAACAGTGAGCGTGCCCTTGAGCTGTCCATGACTGACCCCTTCCAAGGGCACATGGGCTGGAGCCATCTCCAGTTTTCACCTGCTCCCCTCCCTAAGGGAGAAGTCTGTTTTCACAGACGATTTCTGTGACAAGAAAATGCCAGAGCTTCACTCTGCTGAAATACCATGAGTGAAATATCAAGTCCTTTATGATGTCATGAGGGATTCCTCAATATGGAATGGTGTCCTGAGGGGCAGCTGCAGCGACTCCCAGCCACGCCCTGCCCAGGGTGTCCCCCGTGGCATTTTGGCAGGCCAAAGTGAAGCTGTTTGTTCAGTCTGCACCGTGGGCAGCAGGCCAGGCTGTGTCCCCGTTCTCAGCCCAGGCCACCACTGTGGTCAGAAGATCCCCAACCCATGTCCCAGGAGAAAATGGTCTCAGTGGAGCCACAGACCCTGGGCTCACCAGCCAGGCCCAAGGCACCAGCTCTGACTTTACATCTTCTCACTTTATTTTTTCAAGCCTTGCCGTTTGCATCCTCGTAGTTTCAGTCTTGTAGGACCAATGCCATCCCATGAAGCCTGGTGAGGCCAAACACTCCAGACCTGCTGCTGCACAGATTGTCTTCCCCAGGGTTTCTTTCAGTTTCTCTTTCTTTTGTTCCAAGCAGCAATCCAGTGCTGAATGCTGCTGTCAGAGAGTTCATTAATTTTAGGACACCAGAGCTCGAGCAGATCATTTACAAGTCAGCATGAAAGGAGGAGACAGTGCTGCTGGCATCTTTGATAAGCAAGATATTCAATAATTTTAATCTCGATGTAACTCGGCTATTTCCAGATTATATAATCCCACTCTTGAAAGAGGGTTATTTGAGCAGACTGTCACATTAAATAGACACATTTGCCGCGTGTGTTAATTGCACTGGAAAGCTGTTAAGCAAATAAGCTTGTTTCGTCAAAATGTTATTCTTTTAGCAGGTCTGTTCCTTTCATGGATCTCCAATTCACAAGCCATGCTCTTCTAGAATGCACATTTCAGTTTAAGGCAAAGAAATGTGTTCACTGAACTGATCAATTTTTTTATCACGCTGACTTTTGTTCAAATTCTAAGGCGTGCTGTGCCACAGAAGTAAATTCTTTTGAACAGGTTTATTTCTACTGTAGGATATCAATAGGAAGGCTTGAGTCTATATGTAGAAAAGGGCTAGCAGTGTATTTTCTTAACAGATACTAGCATTAATAAATCCTGCAATGTACTGCCTGACACACCAACTAGTACTACCCATTTACAAAGTTGTCTTTATCACTTCAGGTAAAAAGCAGCTGTGTACCACCTAAGCACAAATCCTATTTATTTTTACTATTTCTTATGCAATAAAATCCCCTTAACTGCATGTTACTTTTGAATAAAATCTAGGGGGTTGATCACATATTTCTGAATGACCGAAAATAGGAATATGTATTATATGCTGCTGCTAAACTCACACATTTTAATTTCTTTAGTCAAGTGAAGGAGGAGCAGCCTATGCAGATTGGAGTACACACAGCCCTCTGACAATCACCTAGTTGCATCTTTCTGCTGGGAGATCTGGTAACAGCTGGTTTGACATGCAAGGTAGGAGCACCAGTGGTGACAATAGAGAACAGACTGGAAATGGATTTGTTCTGAAGTGGTCACTGGTTCTCCTCCTTCAGAGAGGCAAAGGGTACCAGCTCTGCACATGAAAAGCAAAATAATAATTAGTGTTTCCAAGCCAAGAGACATTGTAGGGCAGCTGGTAGCAATTTTCTAGGGGAAAAGGAAGTCCTTCTAATAACTTCTGATTTTTGAAAAGACAAATTTGATCTTCCTAAGCCAAAATTTGTACATTCAAACTCATGCCCAAATTTTAAAAATAAATAAGAAATGGGACCAAATGCAAGTGCCCTAGGATTCTTCATGGGTTCAGAATGCATTCAGAGGGGTGAATCTCTGCAGCACACACCCAGACATGTAAGAATTTTCGTGGCATTCTTAGCTGTAACAGCTGCCAAAGCATCCTCAATCCACATGCACCAAAGTGTTGCTCCACCTGTCTCCTCAGCAAAACTCTCTTAGCTCTGTTTTTTGGCAAACTAATGCATCCATGTAATTTCATTTGCTTATCAGGATCTCAGTTACACTCATGCAGTGCTGTCAACCATATCCTGAAGGCACAGGAGTGCTTGAGGTATTCCTGCAACTGCAATTTACAGGGAAAAAAATCCTGATGGTGCATAAAATCTCAAATGTAATTCAGTTTCTCCAAGAGTAGCCAGGAAGACCATTTTGACAAGAGTAACCATTCCACTAATGTCAGCAGCCCTCACTCTCATGGAGAAGAAGAGCTAAGTGAGGCCAGGTCAAATTCACATGATTATTTTTCAGAGCAGGAACACATTTAAAAAAAGCATGTGCAAGCAGTTATAATTTCTCCTTTTGACCATTTCCCTGTATTAACAATGTACATTTCCACTTCATGTAAAAGTCAGGATAAACTGAATATAAAGAAACTACCCAAAGCAATCTCCTTTCACTAGCAATCTGCAGGAAAATGTTTTCTTTAAGTGCCTTTAAATGAACCACATTGAGAGAATAAAGAACATTATCATCTGCAAAAGCTGTGTGCCTGCTAGCCATGCACTGCTTGAGTACAGTATTCATGAAAGGGAAGCATAAAACCCCTAAACAGCTTCAGGGAGTGCTGGAGCCAAGGCAGGGAGAATGAAAATGGGCTGGACTTGCAGGTGAGGAGGACAGAGACTCAGGAAGGTACCTGAGCTTCCAAACTCAGGTACTCAGGTACTGGGCAGAGCAGCAGTGTGTGGGTGACCTGTGTGACATCAGACAGGGCATGCAGCGAGCCAAGACTCACTTCTGTCAAGTGAATCTGTGGCTGATCTCACCTTAGTTAAAATCTTCTTATATAAATTTGACAGCCTAAGTGGCTAATTCCAGTGCCACGTCATGAGGAAGGCTGGGAGATTGTTACCCACTGAGCACTACCTGCCCAGGCTGCAGAGCTTTGTGTACGCTCCTCTCCTCACAGCTCCAGCTCTGCCTTCCCATCACAGTCAGGGCTCAGGTTGTGCTCCCCTGCAGAATAACCCTAGCCAATCTGGTCAGACTGGGTCCTGCTTTGACTGTGGGGTTAAACTGAATGCATCTAGAGGGCTCTTCCAATCTGGATTATCCTGTTTTTCTGTGATTCCAAGGTGGCTGAACACAGATGTTCCACAAAAAGGGATGGACCAATTTGTCATGTTAGGCTGTTCCTTACTCAAGGAGAAGTCTCCCTCCCAAATTAAGCTAGTTATCAACTCATATTGATAAGAAGTTATAGTATCAACTTATCAACTTTTACTGATAATAAGCACTCAGATAATGTATTTATTACATGTTGGAAAGGACTCATTACAACTTCATATGTAGAAGGAAACTGGGAAGAATCTGAACACTGATCAGTCATCTAAAATCCCACTAATAACCCTACAGTTTACCAGAGTTCATCAGAAGGCAAAGAGAGATCTGAAAAAACAAAAGAATGTGGCTAAGGGATAATGCATCTCCAAATGAGGAAAAAACCCACAATGCTAAAATGTGGGAGAGGATCAGAATATGAATTCCTGGTGAGAAACACATTTTTATTTATAGGAATAATATGTTGCAAAATCTTCTGTATTCTTCAGAACTTGTGAGGCTCAGGATCATTAAAAATTTCTGCCAGCACTGGAACATCTCCTGTTGAGGCACAAAATACAAACTGGTCTGTGACAGGAGGAGAGGCAGCAGGGAGTGAAACAGACTGCTGGGTGTTTGAGGCTCATAGGCCCTGCAGCCTTCCTCTGCTCTTGACAAGTACCAAGATTTTCTAAGATTTTTTTCCTATGACTTCTCATTAGGTTAAGCTGTATTTGAGTTCAGAACTAAAGAAGGAAACCTGAATGACACAACCACAAACTATTTTATGTTCTTGTGCATACACAGGAGTGCAGAGGGTGCCAAGTCCTTTCATGCCCCATGAATGCATGTGAACCTTATTTTCAGTGTGGAAGAGTCAGGCAGGATTGAAGGCACAAGCAGAATCCCCAAAGATTAAGACACTGCCCGAAATAAATCCATCTCTGATTTATAAGCTTTTCCTGTAGTATCAGTGTTGAAATTAATATTAGCAACAATCAATAGCGCTTGGACATGCCAGGCTAACTGTGGCCTGCCTCTGGCTGTTGGGAAGGAGTGTTGCAAATGTGCCACAGGAGCTGTAGGTGTGTGAAGCTGCCACAATCTCCACACACACCCATGGACAGCACAGTCGTGCAGCAGCAGCCTCATCCTGCTCCACACTGGTAAACAGTGTCCCAGGTTTGCAAGCTGATTTATCTTCATGCACTTTGTTTTGTGTGCTTAAAAAGATGGCAAACACTCTGGTGTAAAAGCTCTCTGTTAAACATCTTGGTTTACATCAAACAAAAACCTCTGAATTCATGCCAAATATAAAGTGGGAATTTTTAATGGAGATACTAAAAATTTGTGCATACAAGTAAAAGCTAAGGACATTTGCTTTTATTGGTGTCAGCAATGAGTATTCACTGTATGTACATGGCAAACCCCTGATAAGCCTTTATTTGATTATTAGTGACTCAAGATCCAATACAGGCATCTTTTTCAAAGGAGTTTATAAAATTGTTGATACTGTCTGCCCTTTCCTCCCTATAAACATTTGTCAATTCACTTGCCGTCTGCTGCTCTGTGTATACACATGCCCAAGCTAATGTTAGCTGAGGTTGCAATATAGCTGTGTTAAATAATTTTATCTGATTTGCTGGATGATGGTATTTCTAATGGAAAACAACATGGTAATTTCAGAATGTTACTGATTAGATGAAAATGATATTGCATCAAAGTTACTTCCTTAATTTATTCTGAAAAAAACAAGAAGGATTTCTCTATTAAGATGCTTAATTAAAATCTATCTCTCTCCATACAAAATCTTTACTCCAGGTCCTGTATGTGATGTCTGAAAAGAACAAAGACTGATTAGCATCTTTTACACTCTGCTTTTCTTTTCGTCACTTAGCCCTTCATTACAGCCAATTCTAGTCAGGTTTAGAAGGTCTGAGAGAAAGGGTAAACCTGGCACCTTTACAGGGATTAAGAGCCACCAGTGGGGCCTCTTCAGCTTGCACAGCCTGATCCTTCCCCTATCCTCAACCATCATAACTTAGGGGTTTGATTCCCTTAGTCCTGAATCTATAAAAATCATATTTCTCTAAGCTCTTTTTTTGTTACCCACATAGTCAATAGTGTCATTTTCATTCATATCATTCTGTAGGGAAGTGAGAGGAAGTGCACCAGACAGAACAGAGCTATAAATAAGATGCAGCTACCCTGCTCCAAGGGCAGATTCAACAGCATTCTTTCAAAAACCACAAAAGCACAGCCTGGGAATTATGGGGAGTTTTCTACTTTCTGGAGTTCTGAGAGCAACTTTCATGAGGTGGCCACCCTTTACTACTGACTTCAGTGAATAAAATAAAAACTAGCTCTGTAAGTTTAAACAACGGAGCAGGGTCACATTGCATGAACACATGACCTCCTGCTTATGAGCAAAGGAACTCAAGAAGCAAAAAACTTACAAAAGATTTGTACCTTTTGCTAAAGATGGTACTTGGTATGGAAAAGCTTTTCAGAAATAAGGCAATGCTCAGGTGCTTAAATGAGACTGTCTCCCTTCAGCAGCATGGATCCATGAGCTACCACACACAAACAGCCAAGCAGCCTCTGTTGCAAGGTTTACAGGCAGCACGCTGTACTCAGTCAGATAACTTCCTAGGGCAGGTTTTCTGACTTCCTCAAGACAATTATTTGAAATAATATGAGATGATAAATGCAAATGTATTTCAGTGCAGTGCCAGAAAGCTCCCCAAAACACTGTCACTTTCATTATCCAAACAGCCTATGAAGACACTAAGAGGACATAAAAAGACACTAATTTTTTTAGAGGTTTTAAAACCTGAAATGAGACCTTGGAAGAGAAAGAAACAGAAAAAAAAAACCAAAAACCCTAAGCCAAACAACCGAAGGACATTACAGTTACAGGGTACACCACAAGTGAAAGCACACTGCAGAACTGCTACGAGCTGCATCTCAATTTTATTTATCTTAAGGGTCCCTCACCAAGTCAAAAGCATTGCTGAAATAATTTCTGTGATTAGAGGACCAACGGCTGATCTGACCAGAGAGAGAATAAGATTGCACTCCTCCCACAGCACCGAGCAGGAGCCTCAGCTGTGCACGGCTTCCAGCCACAGAGCACTGCTCCCGCCAGTAACCTATTCCTTGCCAGGGGTCAGAGCCAACCTCTTTTCTCTGGACATTATGCACAGAGCCTTTGCATGCTACTGGAAAAGAGACATGTGAGGCCTTCTGGATAGTATTTGTCTGTGAAGAGCTGCAATTCTTTTCAGCTCTGTTCACTGTTAGAGTTTTACTTTCTTATTGAGCATACAGACTCAGAATTCCTGCCAGAAAGAATTGCTTTATAGAAAACATTTTGCAGCAAAAATGATTCCTTCACAGCATACTCTGTTTTGACTGTCTTTGGGGAGTATTTGTGACTGTGTTATACATAGATTGAGCCAATGCATTGGAAGCAATTTTTCCCGGTGTCATTGTACAAGTATTCAAAAGAGTAAATATTTGTGAAGAAAGGAAAACAAAGAGCATCTTTTTTTGGCAAGGCTGGCCATCATTTGGTTCTTGATTACCAACTAACTTCCCCTCACTGGAGAGGCAAACCCAAGATTTTTGAGGGGTCTTTTAATGGTGTCAGTGAAGATATTTTGAAAACAATCTGTGAGCAGAGATTCTTCCTGCTGTTTGCTCCCTGTGTGGGGACACATGGACAGAGGAACACTCTGAATATCTCAAACATTTCCATTTAAGAGAGCAGCCTCTTAGCACTGTGTTACCTGCACTTCTGAATGTGGAGGGCTGGTATAGGAAGGAACAGAGAACAGTGTACTCACTTCTTCTAAAACCCTCCTCTGATTTTTGAGTAAAAGATCACAGTCTTTCTCCTGATCACCATGCAAATTTGCTTCACATATTAACTTGAGCATGTACTGAACATCAGTGCATAAAGGTAAAAAGCATCCTCTGAAAACCAGAAATCCTTTAGGATCTGTGCATGACCTTTTAACATCCAGATTTTTCTGGAAAACAGACTAATTCCGTTGGAGTGGAGCTGCAAGGATCATCTGGTGCAGCTGTTGCCCGGGTCGATACCAGAGTAAGGAGAGTGGTGGAATCCCCGGGCGCTGTGGGCTTGCACGCTGCCACCTCGTGGTAATTCTCACCCATTCTGGGACTACGCGAGCCCCAAAACGCTGCACATCCTCCTCAAACCTGAGTGTGCAAAGGCAACAGCATTCCCTAGCACCCTCTCCTAGAAACACCAACGAGCCAAAGCAAGCATGCAAACTACATACAGAACCTGGTGTTGCCTTCTGCTTTAAAGGAACTCTCCTGTTGCATCTTGTAATTTTATGCACAGCAGCAGCTGCTGATGACGTCCTGGTGATATTTTAGAAAAGAGCTCTTAAACTCCGTGAAAATATGAAATATAGAGACTGAAAGTACTGAAGCAGACTGAAGAGTTGTTGAGGGGGCTCTGTCCTAACCGTGGTGCCAGCAGCTGTAACAGCAATGCTATGTCACGTTCCTGCAGTATCGGGAAATGTGTGAAATGACCATCCCAAGCCGAACAACCCCCCCACAAGTGCAGGACTGACACACTAACAGACACACAGGAGAGCCTGCCATAAGCACCAAGATACTGCTTCCCCTAGACACCCTCTGACCTCTCCTTCAGAAACCTGTCCATTTGTTTTTGCAAATATTTGGGTTTTGAACTGAGGCGAGCGAGACCAGAGGGACAGGTCCCATGGGAGTCAATCAGCATAATTGCATGGATTCCCTGAAGGCACAAGGGTCTGCAGCAGGTAACAACCTGCATCAGTGTATGCTCCACATAAAGCAGCTGCACTTTTGTGTTTAAGAGAGATCAACATCTGGGCAACCACACAAATTTAGGCAGGTATTGACCCAAGATTTTCCCTACTGTCTTGCTACTCTGTATCTCAAAGAGATTTCACAAGACTTGTTCAAATGATAAAGAAAGACAGCTATTGACACTTTTTTATATTTTGAAAATGCAGCATTGAGGACAAGTTAAATACTTTTTTGCAATACTTTGTCCAATAGTTTTTGGGGCATGTGAATTTCTATTTGCACATGGACTTAATCACACTGCTCCACATTTTGCTTTCTAGAGCCTCGGGTAATTGGCACCACAAGGAAACCTTTTACAATGCAATGCCTTTTGCTGGGCCACCATACTGTGAGACCACAGAGCTGATAGCTCACCTACCAGGAGCTGACAGACTACACTGAAAATTGGAGGGGGGAAAAAAATAGAAGGAAGGAAAGAAGGAGCAGGAGGGAGACAGAGAAATACATTTTTAAAGATAACCTGGAGGCAAATATAATATTTATACTTATTTATCCTCACAGCACAATCATAAGCCCCAAAACATGTCTAATGAGATGGAATTGCAAAATGGCCATGAGTTCTACTTACCTGGCTTCTCAGTGGTCTCTGAGCAGTCACATGGATCTATATTTTTCAACTATGTGACTGCTGCAGGCAAAACTCCTATAAGTAAGAGTGAGAGTCACAGCAAGTCCTTAACTCTCAGTGGTATTCATGCACAAAAATGCCAACCTAGGAAAAATGAATAGACAGAAGAAAAGCTGCAGGGGCAATTAAGCACTGCAGACAAGTGTACTTCACACTTGTTTCACATTTGCAGGGTTTCCTCTGCTTAAATGAATTTTTGTTGCCTCAACTTTTTGAAAGGCCTCAACTCTTCAAGCCTTCATAAAGAACCAGAAATATGAAAGAAACCAACAAACCATTAGGGTTGGAAAAGATGTCCAAGACCATTGGGTACAACCTTTAACTGATCATGTCAACTCAATCGTAGCACAAAGTGCCACATCCTGGCATTTCTTGAGCACTTCCAGGGATGGGGACTCCATCCCCTCCTTGGGCAGCCCCTTGCAATCACATCCCAGTTAATGCTAACTCTTCCATCTGTCATTTAGCATATTTTAGCTTCATTTCAAGCTCTTTTGGGAGGTGTCCATTACTTCTGAAAAACTTGGGACTCTTCTTCATAATTTGATTTGCACATTAGAACTAGGTGAGTTAGACCCACTAGAGGCTCTAAGGTGACCAGGTTAACCATCACATTTCCAGAAGACCATTCCAGATTCCGAATGTGCTGGAAATATTTCCTTTTGTCTGAATATGTTCTGATTCATAGAATCACAGAATGGAGTGGGTTTGGAAGGGACAGTTCAAGTTCAGCTTCTCCAGCCCCTCAGTGGTGAGGAGGGACCTCTTCAATTCAATGAGGTTGCTTGGAGCTTCAGCCTGGTTTCATCCAACACATCCAAAACAGCCCTGAATGTTCTCAGGGATGGAAACATTCCCACCTATTGCTCAATGAGTTTCAGACAGGTTTTATCTCCACAATCCAGATACTCCCTGCAAAGGTACCAGCCAGCTGGTCAGGGGACAGGTGCATCCCCAAAATGAAATTTCAAATGAGGAAGCAGACATCATTTATAGCCCCCCAAACCTACCCTTTTCAGGCTGAAATTAGAAGTATGAGTGAAAAAACTAAACCAACAGATAGAGAAGCTACTGACACTTCCAGCTGTTTCTGTTTGAGTATCACCAGAAGTGATTATCAAGCCTGGTTCTGCCATGACCTCCAAGAAGTCTCAAGAGAGTTCTGACACTCTCTCAGAGCTGAGAGCACCCCCAGTCCCAGCTGAGACACCCCAGTGCTGAGCACCAGTGCACACCACAGCAGGACTTGCCTCCATCTCTGCACTAAAGTGTTTGTGTCTTCTTTTCCTCACTGCTTTGCAATCTTCTTTGCAGGTTCAACTATATATAGACATAAAAATTAACACCGACTAGAGGGTGCAGAAGACATTGTGAAGCTACTTTTAAAAGTATTATATGAATGACTTATTCACATTTATTAGGAAGACAGCTTGAGATGATAGCAGTAGATCCCCAAGAGGTATCATGTCATAATGCTGCTCACTGAAAAGTTGCATGCTAATCTCCATTCATACTGCGATCACAATTAGATTTCGCAACCAGTAAGCTTAATATCTTTAAAACTTTTTCTGACATTGCAGATTTCTCTCTCTACCTCCCAATTTATCAGAATTTTTAAAAAGAAAATAGGAATAATTTTATCCTTTCTCTTTGGAAAGCAAAAACATCCTCCTACTCGTTGAACACAATGTTGTAGATATTTCTGTAAGCAAACAGTAAAGACAATAGAACTTACATTGTTTGGATACAGAGATGATTTGGCACTGCCTTGAATTCCTGTGAGGTGCAAAATGTCCTGCCATGTAATATAAGAGCCTGGAAATAGGTACTCTTCTATAATGTTTATAATGAAAGAAATACTTAACCATTTCACAGGATATGTCAAATCAGCGTTTTACATTTATTTTTGATCTCTTGTAGAAAACAGAGTACTACAAGTCTGGAGCCAATAATTTAGTTTAATCTGCCTGATTCACTCACTGTGTCTTTCACTTCTAAGACATAATTTCAAATCTAGCCCAGAGCAAACTGACAGAAAATCTTTGTGATCTGAGTCACGGGAAAGGTCACAGTTAAAGAATTTCCTAAGCTTTAGTCTAATTTCAACCCCAGCAGCCCATCATGTGGAATAAGTAACAGAGTCACAACACTACAGCCATGAAATCTCTGTGTCCTCGCTCTTCCTACGTGACATTATGCTACTGACAGGGTCCCTAAAGACCTTCTAGGGAAGGAGATGCCCGCAGCTGCCCCCGACACAAGGCAGGCTGTTTCCGGAGCCCTGCTGCCCGTCCCGTGGGGATGGAGCGCCGGGCAGGGCGGGAGGGATGCGGTCCCTGGGTCCCTTCCCGGTGCGCTCGGGAGCGGTGACATCGCCCCGCGCCACGGGACGTGACCTTTCCCGTGGAATGGCCGGAACTGTGACACGGGGAACATCCCCGCGCTGCCGGTCACTTGTCTCGGCAGGGAGGGGGCAGCGTCTGTGGGCGGGGGGGAACACGGAGCCCCTGCCCTGCGGATTCCTCCCTGCACACGCCGAGCCATCCATCTCCGCAGCCTGCCCCGCCAGCAGTCATATTTATGTACCTGTGGGGGCTGTAAGGAGCTTATTTATTATTTGTTTTCATTTAATGATCTCTGTCATTCTCCCCTAGGAATACCCATATGCACTATGCAAATCCTATTAAGCCCCTGGCAATACTGTGAATGCCATGAGCAGCAATATCTGGTACATCAGCTCTTTGAGAGCAGCTCCTGCACTGAGCCCTCCCCGCCACCCTCGTTTGCTGACAGCACCATTCCCTCCCTGACAGCATCATTCCCTCCCTGACAGCCCTTCCCAGGGGCCAGGGCTTGCTCCAGGCTCCTCCACCTGCAGCTCCCAAACGCTGCTCCCTGACCCCCATCTCTGCCTCTCTGCACACGGAGAGCTCCTCAGGTCACACCAGGAGGAGAGAAGCAAATCAAACACTTCCAGCACTACCTGTGATTTAGGAAACTCCTCTCACTGGATCCTGTGGGTCTTACATGACCATTTATGTGAGACACGATGGTGGGAAAAAGAGGCCAACAAATCATAATTAACCTCTCTAATATAAGAGCATGTGTAATAGGGAGACAAGATGTGAAAAAGGACAAGAATTCCTTCTTTATAACCACAGCATTGCAGAAACTTAGGGACAGTGGATTAAAAATGTTAAAAATTAAAAATGTGTATTTCTATGCAATTACTTTTATAAACTTGACAATTCACTAACCCTTTCTAAATCAAATTTTCATGTCTGTGATGTGGCATAAAAGTCATGAGTCACTGTAAGAATCAGAGAATTGCAAACAAATCCACGATCACAGTAAGAATCACTGCTTTTGTTAGGGGAAAAATCTGATGTTTCTCATCAGCCCTTGTCACAACCTTTACGGTTCCCAGAGTGTGCTAAAAGTCAGGTCTAGCATTATTTTGAAAATAGATATTACATTTCAACTTATCCTTCATTATCCTTATGCCTGTCTCCTTTTAGCTCTCTGCATTGCTGCTTTGCTATTCTAGTCCACATGATCTGCACTTTGATTAATTAATTTATTCTGATTATTTAACTCCTTTTTCATTTTTTCATATTCTTCTTCCTTGATTTTTCTTTGGTGATCTCCCTGTCAGTCTTTTCTTTGCATCTCTTTCTATTTCTGCTCTCAAGTAATGGTTTTTCTTTTCATCTCTACTTCTGCCATTTATTATCTTCATATATGGAAAAATATACACTTATACCTCCAGGGAAAATAATCCGCAATACAGAGACTCAGTGAGAGAGAGGAGATCCAAAGGAGCTGCAGTGCTGAAAGACATCTAGCAGAGACAGCAAACTGAAGATTAGATATGGTTTTGCATTAAGATACAGCTAGGAAAAAGGCTAATGAAATCTTGTCATCATATGCAGAGGCACCACCTTGTGTTACCAACCAGAGAGATTTAAATCTGGTCTTGTAGGGATTTCCTGTTAGCTCACACAGAATACTGTGTGAGGTTATATGGATGTGCTGCCTTGGCAATATGAAGTCCACATAAATACTTGGGTAGATTGGTATCATCGATATTCACTACAGAACTGACAACAACCTAAAGGGAATTCAACAGTAAAACAACAAAAAGCTGGAAAGAGAATGGCAAAAACCCCTAAACAATGGAAAATGTGGAATAGCAATCTCAGCTTGGTCAGGAAGGGGTTAAAGAGCTCACCAAAAAAATTGGTAAATATAGAACATATCTGATTATTGAGGAGGGAGAAATGCTTTTTCACAGCATGCACAAAAAGATAAAATGGAAACAGGGTAAATTAGGTTAAGCTTTTCATTCAGCTTGAGGCTTCAACAGTCAGGTAAGACAGTCATTGTGAGAGTCATCACTTGAGCCTTCAGTGGTGTGAGACACATTTTATTTTTTTTAAGTGTCTCCAACTCCATGCTGAGGCATTACATTTCAAATATTTCCATTAGAAACAGTAACTTTTCATTTAACTTGCACCCAGATATCAGAACCTTTCTCTAAAATCTTTGGGGCCACGAGAGTGCCTCCTTTCAGTGACCTGGCTGGCTCCTACAGACGGGATAAAGCAGGAACCTCCCCTCCTGACAGCAGCAGCAGCTTTGGAGATGCACGCCCTGCCCTGGAACATAATGAGCTTTGGCTGCTACTTGACCATGCTGCAAGCCACTGTTAATAAAAATATACTATAAATAATTAACAGTATTTTAAATGGTCATATGTTATTGGGGGCAAGGCCTTTTATCGGGCAGATGAAGAAACATTACTGAACCCTGATATATTTCACCAAGGTTAACTGGAACCCAAAACCACTGCCCTAGTGCATGAAGCAATAAGACATGGGAACGGCCACCAGACAGTTTGTTAATATGTAACAACAATATTCCTATTGGATAAATTACAATTTCAGAAATGGTTTATTCATAGGAGCAAGCTTTAAAAAAAATACTGAAATCATTCATTTCTTTTACTCATGCTGATATGCGTTTATATTTTTTTTTCCTATTCTTTCTCTCTTTTTTTCTTTTTTTTCCCCTTTTTTTTTTTGTCCAGGAAAGTGGTTCTTCTTCCACAGCATTGGAAATGTCACCTCAAATTGTCACATGAAGTTAGAATTGCTCCTGAGCCAAAGGATCCTGTATGTAACTGCAAACACAGACTCCCCCAGGTGACTTTAGGAGCTGTGGTTTCCATTTCTGTAAGTGCTCAGAGATGAGCTTTGCCTCTGGAGCTGAGCAGAAAGCCAGTCTGGAGCATATGCTGTCCTACCCATATGCACATGTAACCTGATATTAACATGATCCATACCCACAGAGATAACAATAAACAAGAACCTCTGAGTCTAAATATAGAGATGATGCTGGAGCAAGATCTATGCATCTCCCTTTGGAGGCAGCTTTAGCAAGAGACTCCCATCCCCAGGTGCAGAGGCAATACTGACAATGAACTGGATTCAGTGGTGCTAGTAAGCCCCTACTATGAAAATGAAATATAAAACCATTCTTAAGTGCTTTGAAAAACCCAAAGTGAGCTAATAATTCTTAAAAAAAAAAAAGAAATACAGAAAGTAAAATGTTATAGATATGAAAAGCCAACATTCCAATAGCAATAGTAGTTCATTTGAATTTCTCATCTGTAATATTGACTAGTCAAGATTTATCTCGTTAAATGAATGGTCTGCTGCCTTTCAGTTCATATTAAATTTATTTACTAAAGTACACAAGACAGACTTAACAGTTAGAACAAGGAGCCAGAGTCAGCCAGGCCACCCTGTGGAACTGTTGAATACTGGACTTTTATAAATAAAACCAAAGAAACAGAACAAGCTCAAGGAGAGCATTTCATGCACTTCACTGTGTGAAGTGTTCTGAGATCCCTGAACGACCAATGCTAGGGAGAGAAAAAGGTGCACCACTGCAGGGTAAAATGACAACCACATTGATACAGGAATGTCATCTTTGACACAAGAACAAACCAAGAAAGGAGGATTTTGTTACTTCTCTTGAAGGATTGTAAGGTATTTGCTCCCAGAGTTTATGTGGGAAGGTTGCAGCTCTCCTGACAGGCTTGACTTTCACTGAACTAATTTTTAAAACGTAGGCTGGTTCAAAGATCACTTTTTAAATTCAGGTAGAGATTATTTCCAAGTTCATCTCCTGAACCTCTGACACACCCTTTAAGTCACTTTCCTAGTACTCACAACCACTGTTAAGTCTGCCCTCTTGTAATTACTGGGCAGCTGCTGCCTCAGGATAAATCTAATAGAGTTTTCGGCACTGTCATATTAAAACTTACCTATCAACTCACTGCACAGCTTTAGCACTCCCTAAATATGTACCTGGGAGGAAAATTTTGAGCAGGAATTGCATTTTGCAAAATGATTGAAGTTACCAAACATCCATAAAAAGTTGTAGTTGTAGATACCATTTTTTTGAAAGTCTGCTTAATTTATGAGAGGTGGAAGGTTTATTGCCATTTAGAGTCTACAGTGATGCAGCAATTCAACATTTTGCTGAAGCTGTATGCAGCTGCTGCCTCATTTATGAATTTTACATGTTTTTAAATTGCCACGTTTGCAACTGGGGGCATCTGCATGCTGGGAAGGGTGGAGGGAGACAGACTCTCCTTATTGCTCACTGCCCTGCTGTGAAAACGTTGAGCACTTCGTGCTCCTTCTAACAAGGCTGTGAACCAGGCCGTGAGCTCCAGCACCTGCTGTAGAAACAGAACATCCCTCTCTCTTGTCCTGCCATCAGGCATCACAAGACCCTGGCACACTCCTCTTCACACGCTCCCTTCAGATCCTCATTTAGTAATGGGATCCTCCCCACATCGGCAGCCTGAAGTCTCTGTGATGCTGTCAGGTGAAAGATAAAATCCTCTGTTCACCTGCTGCCTGGTGGGAATTGGCAGCCCTGTAGAACGAGATCATCCTTCCACATTTAGAGATGCACACATCCAAAGCTGAGCTCTTCCAGGCCGAGCTCTGACTTCAGGTCAGTTCCTTCCTCACTGGGAGGCAAATCCACCCTGACCCCTCCACAAACCCAGCCAGAGACCTGCAGAGCTTCAACTAAACAGCAATTAAAGCTACCAACACCATGTCAAAGAAAGACAACAGTTGAAATTGTCAGTGTAAACACTGGACATGGAAAATGGGGAAATACCTGTTTGCAAAATGTTTCTCTTATTATTTTTTGCTTTAGAAGGTTTATTCCCATCTGCAAATTGAGCCGTGAGATTGGACATAAAATGTCTCAATCCCCATCCCTACAGCTGCTCTCCATGCAGTCTGCAGCTTGTGAGCAGTTTAGGTTCTGACAGGCATGAGCTCTGCGATGTGCTCAGCAGAACCAAACTCTGGAATTTCCAAGGTCCCCCTACTGCAGTGCACAGATCTCCATGCTCTTCAGCTGTGCAACAGAGTACAGAGGTGCTTTACCTATCTGCCTGTCCTGCTGTCATCAATAATTCCAGCATCTCCTCCTAAAACCTTATAATTTTCCAGCTTAATTGAATTCTATATTCTGTTCATGATGTAATTTTAAAAATCACTTTAAAACCCCAACCCCAAAACTTAAAAGCTCTTTTCACTACTTCTGAATTTCTTTAGCAACAGGCAGTCTTCTATCTATTGAGAAGACTGGACTTCCTGTCAATCATATTAAAATCCAAATGATTCTTAATAACTGAAGTCAAAGGGAGCCACAACAATGAGGAGTTAGAGATTAGCAGCAGTAATCATGGACTAATTGAAATAATAACCAATTAACTGGTGTTTTGGCAATTTTTGCAGACACAGGAAGCTGTATGTAACCAAAGCTGGCATTGCTAAGCACAGAGATTTTGCCTTGATGAAATCTTTGCTTTGCCAGAAAGACACCTCACACTTCCCCTTTCTGTGAGAAACTAAATGCCAGTGATTTTTCGTGTAAGTTTCACAACCAGGGGCACATCTCATGTGAAAATAGCTATTTTATAAAAAACACGGCTTTGCTATGATGCTGTAACAGACACAGAGACATAAACTCTGTTAGCAAATTATTTTGTTGTCTTAGTTTGTTTCCAGGGGAGGTAGATATTGTATCATTAAGATATAGCACATTTAAGTAATTAAATAAATGTTAATAGAGTGAGAATTAACACTTCAGCTTCACCAAAGCAGCTACAGGGAGTGTTTGCAAAGGTCACCCCTTTGAGAGTGCCCGAGAGTGTCCCTGCTCTCCAGTTACAGCACAGGGTGGTTTATTCTGTGAGGGATGCAGCTGCCACACAGAAAACACTTCTGGCACTTGAGAAGCTCAGCATTTGCTTTTCAGCCCCACAGAAGTTCGAGGCAGAGGTTCCAGGCAGAAATGGGCAGTGCCCCCAGCCGTGCCCAAACCATTCCCTGCAAACCTCTGCCTGTGCCAGACACGGGGCTGCTCACTGAGGCAGCTGATTCCAGAGCAGCGAGACTTGGCAGAATTTAACTCTTCAAAAATAAACAACCCTTGGAAACAGAGACCAGTGGAAATTGCTAACGTTTACCTCAATAATTCTAGAAAGGGGCTGAGCAGCAGCACAAGCTGTCCTGCAGAATACTGTGCCAGAGCTGACAGCCTTGCAGCCTAAATCTGTAGACCAGAGCAGTATATGATGTAAATGTTGTACATCATAAAAATCAATGGTTCTTTTGCTAAGTGGTCAATATTTATTTAACTTTAGCATTGTTTAATTCAATGTATCAATTAAAGATAGTGTAATGTCTATTCGGTCCCAAGCTGCTGTTTCTGTTTGTCGTTACCTCATCTGTTTGACATCGCTCATGTCTTTAAATCTCTGCTCTTTTGTCCCCTTGCATAACTCAAGGACAGAAGTAATTGACATGAAACTTTTAAAAATTAATTTCACCGCATATGCCACTAACAGAGAGTGCAAGTCCTCAGAATCATTTATAACTTCATGGTGATTGGCCCTGACAAAACAATACCTTAAAAACTCACAAAAGTAAATTATGGTCCAGGCAAATGGCTGGCTGGGAGCTGGGCTCAAGGCTTGGAGCAGAGCCAGGCAAAAACAAAGTAATGCGCTTTTGATATTAATAACAGTGATGATATTGATCCTCAAGCCAGTGTCACTTCTGTGCTCAGGCAAGGAGATTGCTTCAGGCATTTAGCCCACTGAAAGCCACTTTCCATGTAGGCCATTTAATTCTGGGAGTCTTTAATTATATGTAATGGAACCTAGTTAAAGGGCCAGATACCTATTTACTCATCCTGGATATGGGCTGTGATTCAGGAAGCTGTCAAAAAGGTATATAACTCAATTCTTAGATTTCAAAAAGCAGATGTCTTTATGCATGTTTATTTCATCTGTGTTTTTCGTTGGCTCAGAGCCTGCTGGGAATTTGTAGGTACATGGACTCAAATTATAAGATGATATTTTTCAGAAGACCTCGAGCTAATCTTCTAATCTTCTTTTTTTTTTTTTTTTTTTTTTTTTTTTTTTTTTTTTTTTTTTTAAGAAATGTCTGTTATTTTTTTCTCCCCCACACCATAAAAGCAGCAATTAGGGAGACTCAATGTCTCATGCTCTCATGCTAAAACAGAGTGCACTAGGAAAGTGACAGTAGAGATCTGCAGTTTGAAAATATCTTTTGTCACATGTTTTTACACACACCTGAAAAGGTACTCCTTGTGCTTAAACAAAAGTGATCAGATTTACATAAATTAATTACCTGCCTGAAATCTACTAGAAGAGGTTGTCCCTCAAAAATTTATCCCCAGAGAAGGATATTGAGGAGTACCAAGAGTTGCACATATTTTTGCTATAGCTTTACCTGCTTAGAATTCAGAATTTTTTAGGGCTACAGGAAGGGGAATGGAGCATATATGGGATGGCATCAAGGGAAAATTTGGGTAGCCAGTGATGATGAAGGTCTGCTGCAAAACCGAGCTTCTAACTTGATTTCTACTTTGAGCTCCAAGCTCAAAAGTAACAACAATTTGTGTGTGAAATATCTGAAAATATTTCACAACAGCAAGGGCAAGACGAAGGAAGTTGGGCAGCCAGGAGCTTGTGTGTCGAGGTGATTCTACAGGGAAAGCTTTCAGCTCCTCCTCCAGTGTGGAGGGTAAGTCCAGATCTTGAAGACAGGGAGAATACAGGGAGAATACAAGTCCACCAGTTGCCATTTAAGTTATAAATCTTGCCATGTGGTGGTGGTATATTATTGCCATTCTGTATATTCTTGGGGTCAGAGATAAGAAGACAGAAACAATCAAGATTTCCAAGAAATGACTAATTGTTTTTGTTGGTCTAAGGGGTAATTCAGACACTCGGGAGGCTGCTGATCTGTCTGAGAGCACCCCTGCTGCCTCTCTCACAAGGGATATGTTGGAACAAAGTGAGCAAAACACCAAAAGACAAAACGTGTCAGAAAACAGGAGAGAGCAAAAGCACTGTGCTGCAAATGCTGCCAGCCAGGCATCCACAAATACACTGTCTGCAGTCAACATTCACTCAATTTAATAAGAGCAGTTGGGAAGGAGAAAGGCAAAAAGGATTTGGTGCAAAGCCAGCATTAATTTTTTCCTCAGTAATTTCTCACATTTCTCTTTTAACTTCTGAAATGAAGCAAGATTGGCCACTTGTCTACTTTAGGTAGAGATGTTTGGAAGCCCTCTTGCATTCTCTCCTGTTTTTTACTGGGAACCTCCCAAATGAAAGAGTTAACTCACTTTCTATATTAAATATTTACATAAAAATGTTCAGGAAGGTGTGTGTAAATTATAAATAATGTAAAGCAGGACTGGTCTCGGTTAGAGCTAAGAGACCCAAATTGTATCATCATAATACATTATTCACATATAATGCATCTATTCTCCTCCATTAGTGTTACTAGAAAAAGCCCCTGAGTGCTTAACTTGAATTTCGAAGAGTGTAATAAATGTGAGATAAACAAATAGCAGTGGGGATGCATCTGTAGTTAAACAAGTGTAAATTAGAGCTCAGCCTAATTCCTCCAAACTACACGCAGGACAAACATGATGCTCTCCAGAAACAAGAGATCAGTTACAAACAGAAAAAAAAAAAAAAAAAAAAAAACAAAAAACCAAAAAACAAAAAACAAAAACAAACCCACACACCAAAAAAAAAACCCCACAACACATCCAAATTATTTGATGCAGCTTCCTCCCCTTGCACTCCACCCTCACCCCCCAAAGGCAAAAAAGGCTCCATGGCAATCCAAACCCTGGATTTTTCTGGTCAGTCTGTGAGCCAAAGTGCAGCTGTGTGGGAAACACTTCCAGCCACAGAAGGAAGGGCAGGTGTGGAGGGGGAGCAGATTTGGAAATATTGGCCAGCAGGACTCATCCTGAGACAGGAGCCCCACAGAGTCAGGAAAGCCAGTCCTTCTTGTGCCCTGTGCTTTCTCTCCAACAAAGGAGCACCTTCTCCCTAGACCCCAAAACACAGCAGCTGCAGAATACTGGGAGCTTGAACATTGGTTATTAATTTCCCACTTGCTCTCACCTGCACAGATTGCACTCAGCAGCAGTTCCTGACTCTTTGAACTGGTTTTGCCAGGTGTTTCCTGGAGCCTCAAGCTTCTCTTTCTTTTTCACATGGATTTGTATAACTGCAGTGTACAGAATTGTTCTGGTAAATCTTGGGGAAATTTTTAATTTAATTTAATTTAATTTAATTTAATTTAATTTAATTTAATTTAATTTAATTTAATTTAATTTAATTTAATTTAA
>VZUI01070083.1:0-97467 GCA_013401135.1 Cettia cetti
CTCCCCTCCCCTCCCCTCCCCTTTTCTAATTTCACTGGTTACTTTCAGTCATCTACTCGAATTCCAAAGATTACCAGGTTTTTAATTGTTTGTGTGATGGAGTGGGTGACAAGACCCATGTCGACTCTGGTTTTGTAGCTGCAGCTCCGCATTTGGCTTCAAAACACTTGGAACTCCAAAGTATAAAATATCTAATGTCAATAGAATTTAATTTTTATAGGTGATAAAAAATTACTGTTCTCACTAAAGCTTAAAAAAAATTCAAGCCATAAAAAGACTCTATTCACCTCAGTTAGGCATACAGAAATTATTACAAGGAATTTACCTACCTTTTGAAAATTTGTTTCCTAATTACTATCTACTTTATGGTAATACTTCAGTTAAACTGGAAAACATAGCCTTTTAATAGCCTTTAAGCTTATTAGAAATGTTAAATATTTGCCTCTTGAAATTTTGGAATTATTTATGTTAGCAAATATAACTACTAGCATGAAATTAAAAAAAAAGAGAGAAAAAAAAAGAAGTAGCTACTACTATAGCATGGTAACTGCAGAACAGAATCATAGACTCATTATGGTGAAAAGAACTCAAAGATCATTGTGTCCAACAATTAACCCAGCACTCCCAAGTCCATCACTAAACCATGTCCCTAAGTTCCACATCTACACATCTTCAAAATACCTCCAGGGATGGTGACTTAATACTTCCTTGGGCAACCTATTCCAATGCTTAACAACCCTTTTTGTGAAAAAATTTTCCCAGTCAAAATCGCCCCTTGAGCAATTTGAGGTAATTTGCTTGTCCTATTGGTTGTTACTTGGAAGAGGAGACAGTCCCCCACCTGGCTACAGCCTCTTTTCAGGCGGTTGTAGAGAGTGACAAGGTCACCCTGAGACTTTTTCTCCAGGCTCAACACCCCCTCAGCCATTCCTCACAGGACTTGTGCTCCAGACCTTTCACCAGCCCTATTGCTTTTCTCTGGACATGCTCCAGCTCCTCAAAGTCTTTCTTGCAGTGAGGGCTCTGAATTTATTTTGTGTGTGTGCTATGCTTATGCTCTTGCTGTCTTCTGGTTTTCTATTTCTTTCCTAATAATTAATTATTCTCTGTTTGAGATTTGAGTGGACATTTTCACGGAATCACATATATCACCTCTAGTTTTTCTTGAGCAGCAGCAGTAACCTAGCAGACACTTACTGGGCAGGTACAATTGAGGAGGGAAGGTTCATATCTAAAATATTTAGCATTTCTCAAAATTCAGTTTCAACTGCTGTTTTATTGTTCAATGAACCAGTATCATGTAGTTTTGCAGTATCTCCTGACAACTCACTTTTTGCTGACCTCAGTAGTTATACTTTCAGCAAATTTTATATCTGATGTAATTTCATTATTCACATCCTTCTGTAGATAATTTGGGATTATCCTGAACTGTCCAGGACCTACTAAACACAGTTACTGTGGTCACCCCCCCTTCAGTGTAATATTATTACTTCAGTGTAATAATACAATATTTAGTGTAATAATGGATCTGCTGTGCCTAACCTTTATTCCATCCTTTCTACCTATTGCTTTTCTCATGATCTGCTTAATACCTTTAGAAAACATTTGAGGGTGTCATGCCAAGAACTCCGTGGGAATCCAAGATAATATGTTAACCAGATTTTCATAACCTTGTATGTTCTCCATTTCCCCATAACACTCACAGAGCTGTGAGACATATCCAGCAACAAAAGTCATCCTGAATCTGTTGCATTTATTTTCATTCCTCCTATGCTTTATTATGGTTCCTATTGTGTTGTCTGTATGGGTGTCTATTTTCTACATCCTTTTTATCCCCCCATTCTGCTGAATGTCTTTCTAAAACCTAAGGATGTATTTTTCAACTTTTTTCCTTTATTACTGAGGGTGATTATATGATAAGTGGCACACTATGGCTAGCAATTCAGTCATTTAATATTTTACTTGCTGTAAAACACAGACTGACCTTTATTTTGAACCAAATACTTCTGTTCATTTTATCAATTTATTTAAAGACTGATAGTTTATGCTGCTGCTGTTGTCATCAGTCCCATCTCTTCCTTCTACATTGAGATTCTGTCACTAGAGAAAAAGCAGATCATTCATTGAGGCTTCTTCTCTTTTTGTGGGAAAAAAGCCACTCATGAGAGAGTTTTCACTGAGCTATTTTTGCTAGTTAATATCTGCCAGTATTTCTGTATTTTTAATAGCAGAGTTTGTCTGGATGAACTGATAGTTCTCTAATCTGTGTAAACCCATTGCAAAGGGGAGAAGTGAGCGCTAGGAGAGAGAGTTATGATAATAGGAACACGGGATGGCATAAAATGCACTTTCACAACATTGGAAATTTTGTTCCTTCATTTTGATGAGTACAGTGAAGTACATTTTATTTGCCAACCAAACTACTATAAATAATGAACAATAAAAACTCTCTAAAAGTGATCCTGTTTGTACTAATTGCCTTGGGGATTCTTGTGAGATTTGATGGCATTTTTTCTTGATGTGTGTCTCAATTATACCAATTTAATTATAAAGCTGTTAACTCCTGGTGGGCTTTAAAATCACAGAACTCTTCCCACAGAAAAAGGTACATTATTTTCAGTATTTTATGCTCTCAGTTTGCTGAAGGTATGACAGTTGTTATAAAGAGAATTTTTATCTTCTTTATTGAATTGAGTGCAGGGAAAGAGGCAATTATTTTTCTAGCTGCGGCTGCTGCGTGTTCTTTGTATTTTCTGAACTGCATGGTCATAAGTGAGTGTTCTGTGGTTATGATAGCAATGCATGAAAATGACACGAAGTTAATGGTTGGTGCAATAGCAATTCATATCAAAACAGACTTAGAGACTAAGAAAAGTGTCATGGTTCATCTTTACCAGCAGTATTCATTGTGAGAGTCAGTGTTACCTATTGCTTCCCTCGCCCAACTTCAGAAACTCCACACTAGCTGATGTCCCTCTGATTCAACAATATTATTTTCTGTAGTTCCTTCAGGAACAAATATTTTTTGCACTGAAAAAGCCTGAGCTTACTTTTTGTATTAGCTGGCCACAAATCCAAGTGGTCCATCAATCACACTAGTTATTCACATACCCCAGATCTGCCAAGCCTTACAGGCAGGTCTCCTCCTTTGAAACCCCATCCCAGAGATAAAACTCTCTGTGGCAGTGCCTATTGTTCATGGGCCTGAAATGTGCTTTTCTAGATGCTCCAGTGCTTGTGGTGTGCAAACAGAGCTGACTGAGAGGGCAGTTGGCAGCTGTGCCTTCCCTTGAGCATGACAAAGAAGAGGACAAGCAATGGCACAGTGCTGCAGCCAGGAAAGCACACCATCACAAAGAGCACTGTGTCTGAGGGAACCGTGATGTAAAATACCTTTCCTGGCAGGTACTAACATGCACAAATTCTTGGGTGTTATGTGGAGAATGAACCACATGCTTCTCCACTGAACATTTGCAGCCAAACAATTTCATCACACGTCTGTAGATTCAGCCGCTGGGGATGAGAAAAGTAGGAAGATTTGGTGTGCTAGCAATGACTGGCAAGCAGTATACAAGAAAACCTGAAATAAAAGCATAATAATTATAATACTGAGTATAAGTAGTCTATGTCCAGTATTTTGGATCTTTTACAGATGCCTGAAACTGTGGAACAAGATTTCATCTGAAGGAATTCTCAAAAGTAGTGCATTTGCAGTAATTGGATTTTTTGTAACTTTTTTTTTTGTCTTTATCAGGTTTGTTCAAAAAGATACACATATGAATTTAAATATTAGCTCAGAGTTTCATGCTGGAGGATGGGAAATGAGTGAAGTGTTTGGAAGTATCTTATGGAGCTAAGTTCAGAGAGTCATTAGGGAAAACAAGACGCACAGGTTTTGATTTCCTCTATTTCGCCTTAAAGAAGCATGGGAATCAAAGCTTAAACCAAAAAGTTGCAGTTTCAGAGGAAAACCCAGAGAGAAAATAGGAAACCCATACTTCAAAGGAGTTTGGATTTCAC
Organism: Cettia cetti; assembly: GCA_013401135.1. NCBI lineage: Eukaryota > Metazoa > Chordata > Aves > Passeriformes > Sylviidae > Cettia > Cettia cetti. The sequence goes on from VZUI01070083.1 coordinate 4,021, forward strand.
CCTTCTATCATTTCAAGTTGAAGAGACAAGAGATATCAGTGATAGAAGAGCAAAAAGTCCGTGATTTCTACAAAATTGAAAATAGAAAATATCAAAGAGTGGTAATAGTGAAATTAGAGGAAAAGTTTTATAAATGCTGACTTTCATTGGTACAGAGCTAGACTCCACCACTGGAAGGCGTGATTGCTGGTATGACATTGATAGGTACTTCAAAAAATTGAGGCTGGAGAGTATAGGGAAACTATAAGGGCAATTTTAAACATATTCAGGCAGTTTTTCATGACTACATACTGAATGAACTAGTGACAAAATCTAGTTACCAATTTGTGCCATATTCTGTTTTGCCTGGTGATTAAGTCTAACTGTTGGTTGCAGTTTGCATGGATTTCTTCCAGCCTCTGTAGCAGCGCGTTTCCAGTTTGCCAATAAACACCACAACCAAGTATTCCAGAGGTGAAGTTACAACACTGCTCAATGCCAGCACCTTACTCCTCATTTGTCTTATGACCTCATGTTGCAACTCCAAATTTTTTTTTTTTTTTTTGGTCAACATGAAAGCTTTGGTTATCACCTCAAGGCATTGCATTTTGAAATCTCAGGAATCTGCCTTTCAAGATACAAATTTATTAAGAGAATAAAAGCAGAGTTTAAAAGGACATAGCAACAGTTAATGTATAATCAGCTGAAATGCAGTGAGAAACAATCACATAAAATTAACAGGAAATACTTAAAAAGTTTTAAAATGGAAGGTTTGTGTATTGCTAGCAGGGCAATGCAGCTTTGTTTTCAAGGACTACTTCTTTTCCCCTCCATCATGATCATTTCTTCAGGTTTTTTTTTCCTTTCTTGTAAGTGAATAAAGGTAGTTTGCTTTGTTTTTGTCTTGTTCTTTCCTGAAACTGTAGGCCAGATTCCCTTTTCCTTCAGTCTTTGATGGTGACAGGACTTCAGTTGATCTTATCTGGATAAAAGTTTTTCAGATTTAGATCAGTTCCCCCATTCACCCACACCGTGTGAGCACATAAGGCAGGAGTGGTGGTATGTCCCTGTAGCAGGGTAATTGAGAAAATGCTCTTGATCAGGCATCAAGAGAATTAGTGCATGGTAATTATGTAGATGATTATGATCAGATTTATTGCTAATAGTGTCACTAGCAAAGAAATCTTGCCAATACAATATTTAAATACAAACTGTATCTAGTACAGTGGATTAGAGTATAATCATGCTGCAGTCCTTCCTCTTGAGTCAGTAAGACTCTCTTGCTTTCTAAACTTCTTGGACAAGTCTGGGTGTAGCTGAGTCCACTTAGTCTCAGATTTGGTCAAGAGTTAATATTTAAAGGCTTATAATATAAGCAGGTTTAGCTAGAAATGTAAAGGTTTGCAGCCTTTGGCCTTGCAGAATTCACAATTACAAAGCAACAAAGCATAAATGTAGCTACTCCAGGATTTACTCCTGTTTAAAGAGAAGAAAATAAACCAGCTCTCTCCAAAGTCAGGCTGAGATGGTGAGTCTCTTCCTACTCTTTATGTCAGCATGAGAAGCAGGTTGTATTTTATTACTCTAATCCTTTGCAGCTTGTGTTCATGCTGGCAATGAAGTTACAGCAGGAGTGAGGTGAGAGTAAATGGTGAAGTCTTGGCATTAGACACTTAAAATGAATGTGTGCTTGTGAAGTTCTGACTCATTAATTCTTTTTCCAGGCTGCTGTGTGGCTTAGCAGTGCACTTCAGTACTGTGAAAGATTTTAGATTCAACAAATAATCCAGAATACCAAACAGTTTATTGTTTCATGAAAAGGGAAATTTTCATTTGTTTGAAATTTTTGGATCCTAAAAATACATGAAAAACTGGAAAGTTTGGGGTTTTCACTCCTTTTTACACCATAAAGCAATTTTAAGGATGCAAAATGCCCCAAGTTGCATTCCTTGTAGGAAATCTTTCCACATAGAATGTAAGACTCCAAAAAAGGACTTTTGAAAGTGGAGCACAATTGGAAAAATATGGTATTTTTCTTTCCTCACTCCCTCAATGGTTACTGCAAGGCGCTTCAAATGTTGTGAAACTATACTGGTATGATACCATGAAGTGTTTTACGGACTTCAGAGTAAAAATAAATATAGATACCATGTCACATGTAGACCTGAGATGTGTAAGAAAAAATAGAATCCACACTAATCACTGAAAATATGGTTTAAGGGGCTCCAAAGCACAGAACCATGTTTATTCCAAAGAAAAACAAGGAACATTCTTACTTTTTAATTCCCTCTTGTGGACATTATCATAAGAAACAACTTGTTCCACCAGTACTACCATACCCTGCAATTTAAGCTGAACAAACTGTCAGCAATCCATGCAGTAATTATTACAGTAAGGAGAAAACTGCACTATGTTTAAAAAGAAAATGAAGTCAAACCTCAACTACTAGGGTATGTTTTTCATTCCTTAGATTTTGTCAGGTTACATTGCCCCAAAACATTGAAAATATCTGACTCTTGTATAACAAAGTTATTAAAAGTGACTGACATTTAATCTGTCAAGATCACTGTCTTGTAATGGCACAGCAGATGGCTGGGCAGTATTATGTCTCACAAAAATGACTTCTAATCAATCTGTACATGTGTTGTTCATTTCACCCACTCAACTAAATAAAGTTCAACAGCAGAGTGAACTGTGGAATTTTTAGCTTTTTCCTCAGCTTTTAGCCAAGCAATAACATGCACATTAAGAATCAAACCTACATCCAAAGCAGTATATATATAAAATATTTTTTATCCTGTTGAATTGTAACAGGCTCATAAAGACACATTTCTGTCTTTCAGCTGAGGAATTCTTCTCCCATTAGCTATAGTTGCTCTGAACACTTTCCTATTTTTACCTATAAAATTAAAAGAGTGTTTTTGATAAACTTGTTTTTTGAACACTTTTCCGCATTTTCATTGCTAGGAAGTATCTGGAACCCTAAATCTGATAATTGATATATTCAAAAAGTGTTGAGTTGCGGAAGCCAAAGTCTATTCCATTTTACCAGTTACACCTTCAGGAGCTTTGTCTTCCTCAGATTTTTTCATGACATCTCTGGCTGCAGTTTGTATTCCTTGTATATAGCAGCTGACTTCCATTTGAATTTTGCTTTCTCAGTGAGGCTGTCTGGGTGTGACCAGGGATTTTGTTTACATTCTGTGTTTCTTATACACAGTGACTGAGGATTGTGAAATAATAGTTGTGTAGATATCACATTTCTGTGTGCATCTGTGTACACTTACCATCTAAAAACCCAGTATTTTTTTCTTTTATTCTGTTCCTCCAAGTTTTTGAGTTTGTATTCTGAATAAATATAAACATTACACTTTCTACTTGGCAACCACTATGTCTAAAAACATTTCTTTCAGACTTCTTTTTTCTTCTTATCTAATGCACTTCATAGATGTTTTTGATGTTCCCAGCCTACATTTACCATTTTTCTAGATGAAATGCGCTTCTTAAATGAAAATCCTCTAACTCCATATGCAGGAATAGCTGAGAGATATAGAAGCTGTCTGTATTTGAATTCTAGGAATTTAGACATCAGGTTAGTCTGCTGCTGGCTTAATTTTCCTTTTCAAGCTCATGGGTTTGTTTCCTAAATACTGCTGTTGTACTTCATCAGCTTCTTGCATTAGTTATTTTCTCAGCCTGATTTTAGCAAATTGAGATGGATATCGAAGTATTGCCTCTGCAATACACTGGACAACCTGTTGCTTGGAGATTAGAAACCTCCTGAGAGCTGAGTTTTCTTTCTGTGCTGTAGTTCTACTGGTGCTGCACAGAGAGCATCAGCATTAGTCTTCTACCAGCCCGGTGTGAGGCAGGAATACAAACTTATACTCACTGGGTATAATTTTGTAACACTCAAAATGTGAGCTACAGTGGATTTTAGGTGGATACTAAAAGGGAATCTTTATGCTTTTATATTCATGTAATTCTGAAATGAACTGATGGATTGACAGCCATCTAAAAATTGAAAATTAATTGTGTATTAGTTAAGGGGAAGAAAAAAGAGAACTTTATATGTCCATATTAAGGCTTAGTGGCAGAAGGCACAAAGATACACCTTAACATTGAGTTAGTGTGGATTCCAGCTGAATGAGATTGTCTGAGGTAAGCATATAATCACCTTACTCTCCATACATAACTGGGGAAGAGATATAGGCTGCTGTTGGGACTAATTCAGACCTTAAATAACTTTAATTGACTTCCGAAGAAGGGCAGGTGACTCTTTCCATTCTTTTATGGAGAATTATTGTGACTCTATACTTGCTTGTATGACTCAATGGTCAGTGAGAGAAATACAAGCTCTTACTGCTGCTGTGTCCAGCCTTGCCTGGAGTATAGGCTGTTCTGGCAGAAGCTTTCAAATAGTTTCTTCTCCAGTTGCCTTCATCCCTTTTTTATGTTCTATATACCACTTCTGCTTGACCCATCTAGAGTCATAGAGCTGTAATATAATTCAAGATTAGAGGGACCACGGGAGGACTCTAGTCCAGCTCCTTGCTCAAGTCAGTGTAACTGTAAAGTCAAACATGTTGCCCTGAACTTTATCTAATCAGGTCTTGAAACCCTCCAAGGATACAGATTATACAGTGTGTCTGGGCAGCCTATCCTGCTGCTTGGCTGAAAGTCAGAATTATACATGATTTGGTTTATTACCATTTTCTCTTTTATTTACTTCTTCATTTATTTACTTTATTTCCCTGTAACTCCATAAAGATCCCAGCTCCCTCATTTTGAAATCTCCTTTCAGGTATTGGAAAAGTACTTCTGGACACCTCCAAAACCTTTTTTCAGTCTGACCAAGCCCAGCTCCTCCAGCCTCTCCGTATAGGGTGCATTCTGCAGCCCTAGTGATCTTGGTGGACTCCCACTTGACTCACTCAAAGTTTGTTGATGTCTTTTTTGTACTGCAATGGACATGTTAATCATAACTGGACATAGTAGTCCAGATATGCTCTAAAAATTGCTGAGTAAAAGGAAATAATATGAGCTCCTCATGATCTTGAAAAATATTATGATTCAGAATCCAGAAAGCGCATGAAAAGATCTGGAGCCTATTTAGCATATGCTAAATCAAGAGAATGCACTCTCATCTGTGTCAGAGCTCCCTGGCAAGCCTTGTCTGAGAAAGCCTTTCTCTAGAAAAGTCAGCACATTTCTTCCTTGTTTTTCTCTCATTCCAACAAGATATGTAATACATGCAAAAATATTTTTTTTTTAATTGACAGTAAGTTGCAATGTGAAGAACAAAGAAAAGCTTAATAAAATTAAAAGGCAGAAGAACTGAAACAGTAAAAAAACCAAACTCATTGACTGACACACTACAGAAAGCATTGATTCAAAATTTATGATTCAAGGGACAATAGTGTTTAGCAGCTTGAAATGAATGAATAACAACAGTATATAAACTTTTTATAATTAGGACAAAGTTCAGATGAGGATTTACAGACATCACAGGCACAAGGAACAAAGCAACTCCCTTCTGTTTGAGAGAATTCTTGTAGGCTTGCAACTGGGAAAAGTCTGGTCAGCATTGCAGAGTTCTACATTAGGCCAGGGGGTGTGTTGTATTTTAGGTAATGGCTCTGGCAGGAGGGACAAGAAACAGTTTGCTAAATACGGGGATGGCAATAAATATTTGGTATCAATAAAACCCTGTAGGGATATGTGCTCTCAGTTAAGTACTTCCAGATCCCCTTTCTTGTTCCTTTCACATGCTTGCTGGCTTTGGTTTAGCCTAAACCTGTCCCACTGCTTCTCCTGTATCTCCTATGTGAGTTGATGTCTTCAGGTGAGCAAAGAATGAAGAAGGGAATTTTTTGGGATGCTGGTGAAGTATGGGTAAATAAATAAGCCTTCTCACATTGAAAATAATAATGGGTGAAACAGAAGTGAATATCTCTTTCTGTTTGTCAGCAAGAACGCAGATGTCAAGACTCAAATGTCTTTCTGCTGGATGATGCTTGACTGCTGGTTGAGTGCTGCAGTGGTGTTTTTAAGAGTCGAGACAAGACAAATCTGTGCTTGCCACTGCTGAAAGCCAAATTATAGACAATAGGAACAAATGAGGATATCTTAGAGGATGAATATGACTCTGGGCATTATCCAGAGGAGTTGTGGTTTCTCGCTGCTTTGAGTTAATAAAAAAAACCCGCTTGGACAAGGTGCTTGGCAAGTAGCTTAAGGTTTCTCTGCTTGAGTGAGGGAGCTGGACAAGATGACCTTCACAAGTGCCTTCCTTCCTCAACTGTTCTAGGAACCTGTAATCCTTTGCAGTTTTTCCAGTAATAAACTTTTGAGGAAATCTCTATCCTTTACAGTGTAGCTCTGATAAAGCTACTGAGAAAGATAACATGTAATTGGAATCAACTATTTTAACATCTAATCAGAAACTGTTCTGAAGAGGAAAAGCAGGCTGCACCATCAAGGTAAAAGTGATAGCTGTTTTCAGCTTCAGAACAAGTGAGTGAACATTGAGGCTACCTTTTAATGTCTATATAAGTAGGGGAACTGCAGCTACAAGTGGGACATATAAAAGCTATTTGTTAAAGAAAGTGCAGTGTTTTTTTGATTGCATCATTATATTACATAGAAAAAGACAGCTCTTTCAAGATGGTAGGACTTTGAGAACAAAGCAGTTATCTGCAGGATATCAGGTGAGTCTTAACAACAAAACTAAATTGCTGAAAAGAAGTTATATAACTTTTTAAGTTTATCTTTTTTTTTTCCTTGAAACAGTTGAGGCTCTGCATTTGGGAACTTTGATGGCAGCACATGGCTATTTCTTTCCAATCTCAGACCATGTTCTAACACTGAAGGATGATGGCACCTTTTATCGATTCCAAGTAAGTATTTTCAATATGCTCTTTACTTGCACGAATGGAGGCTCAAAGGCCTTACAGAAAAGTTCATAGCAAATTTAACCATACTCTGTTTCTTACATATCCTGGTAAAGAGTAGAAATTCCCCTAAAAAGAAAAAATGGTTTTTATTTATAGAATCCTTCATAAAAAAGGATTTTATTTATACATTTTCAGCAAGGTGTTAAGATGATAATGACTATTTTGATATCTGGAATAAAAGTGTGATAATACTGAGTGTGGAACTGTATCTCATGAAATAAATTAATGTGGTATTTTTGAAATATAGTGAACTAAATTATATTATTTCCTCTTATTCCTAGTATAGTCTGAATTTGGAAACGGGGAGATATTTTAAATATTAAGTTTATAGCAGAAATCTGATAAATAATGGAGGGTAATATTTTTTTTTCTTTTTTTTTGTGAGAATTTCCTTACTGGTAACTCAGTAGTATCAGAGTAGTGTGTATTCTTCTAGCAATTGCAGAGACATTTTTACGTTGATCTGTCAGTCCCATTGCATACAACAAACATGCAGATGGCTCAGAAGAAGCTGGAAGCGTAAATGTGTACATATGTCAACACCTACACTTGCACATATATTATTCAGAAACCTACATAGTTGTATTTTGTTATATTAAATTTCAAACTAAGGCCCTGGGAGCAGAAGTGTTGTTTTTCTAATAATGACTAGTGGGCTAGAATTTTGCAGAACAATATTGCTAATGACTTGAAGTAAATATGACTGCAAAGCACCAGATTATGGATTCAATGGAAAGAATGCACTTTGCTTGTCATCTGTCAGTTTTGACAGTGGTGGCTGTGTTCTCCATTGCTCCTTCTATTAGGTGGTATTCCTGGTAAGTATCACCAACAGCTGTTTCAAGCTCTTTTTTAGATATTTCACAGAATTTCACAGAATTTCACAGAATTTTTCTAGGTTGGAAGAGACCTTCAAGATCATCGAGTCCAACCCATGCCCTAACACCTCAACTAGACCATGGCACCAAGTGCCACATCCAGTCTTTTTTTAAAGATGTCCAGGGATGGTGACTCTACCACCTCCCCAGGCAGGCCATTCCAGTACTGTATCACTCTTTCTGTAAAAAACTTTTTTCTAATATCCAACCTGTATTTCCCTTGACGCAGCTTGAGTCTGTGTCTTCTCGTTCTGTCTGTTATTGCTTTGAAATGATATGATGATTATCACTATGAAATTGAGTTTGTAAATTCTTCTCTGTTACTTCTAACTGTGTTAAATACTCAGTAAAATAACATTTGGTAGAACAAAGAAAGAATAGACAAAATCTATTGTCTTCAAGATATATAGGTCTAAACTTTGTCTTAAAGATTGTTTAAGTAAGAAGCCATCAAGAGTAAAATAGTACTGAAATTGTAATCTTACAAATGCAGAAGAAAACTAGAGATTGGAGACCAGTCATAGTTTCAAACATTGTATTATATTAATCTCTGTAAAATGCTTTCACCAATATTTGACTTAAGTCCTACAGACCTCCATAAAGGAAGAGAAAGGCTTGTAATATTTGTATAAATCAAAATCTTAGCATGAATGTAATTAAATATGCACAGCACAGTCTGGCAAGGAAGAGAAGAATTATTGCATACTTGCAAACAATATCATCCTATTTTCATATTTAGATCTTGTGAGTCAGACTGCAATAAAGTTGTTCTTCAGCAGAACAGAAGTTAGATGTGTACATGGGTAATACTAAGAGCAAGCATTCCAAGCCTCCTCCCCTAGATGCACAGTTACCTCTGATCCTGGAGAGAGTATTTGAAGGAAAAGGGGGTTTTAAGCTCATTCTCCTCAGTGCTCAATATAAAGAAGAGAGATGGCACATGGTTGAAGGGGCTTGCTTGCTGATATGCTTATGAGGTAAATGGAAAGGAATCACGAAGTAGTTGAGGCTCCAATTCTTGGCTTGGTGTCTGAATAAGCAATGTCCAGAAGGACAAAATATAAGAGGACTTAATTTTGCAGTGCATAGTACTTACTTACAGGAGTGCTAGTCATTGAATTCTGCAGAGCTGCTGGCCTGCCTCCATCTCTAGCACAAGAAATAAGCACTTGTGCTGACATGATTGACTGAACGAAAGGACAGACTAGAATTAGATGCACTGAGAGTACTGCAGCTACCCCGCTGTGAGCATTCTTCAGAGAGCTCCACAGCCTACATGTTTGGACACAAAACTTCAGTGAGGGCTGGATTGTAAAAGCTTCTCAGTTTATTTACGTAAGTTAAGAATTTGGCACCTATTTGACAAATGCATATGAAATAAGACGCTTTAATCAAGCGTTGCTCAGTCTGCATCTGCAGTGTTTGGCTTGTTGGCTTTTCTGTGGTACCTTTTGCATTGCTATTTCCATGCCAACAATGTGACTTTGCTGGTGTGACAATGCAACTTTAGCTGTTAATGCACAGGATGATATAAAATTCACAGTGGTGACATACTGTTAACTGGAGTTATAACAGCAAAATTTGTGTGATTACATCTCCATGTTCCGCACCAAAATAAGGCTAGTGTAAAATCTGTTACTGAACTGTTAAATTAGAAGATGAAGAGAACATATTCAATGGGGAGGAAAGTTTGACTGCAAATGTGTGAATTTTGCACTAGACTTGACATTCAGGTTCTTTGCAAATAGTACCCTCTCAGTATTGGACGGGATTCACAAATTTCTGGATATTTTGATAGAAAGAGAAAGCCATGCACCTGCCAACAATGAAAAGTTCAGAAGCCACACCTGCAGACAAATTTATGCAATACTAAGACCTAACCTACAAAAAACAGACTAGCTATAGTAATGTTCTCCATGTGCTTCATGTTTTGCTTTCCAAAGGGTGACACATTCCCTCCTGACAGTAAAATTATCTCTAACTTGTTTTAAACCACCTTCTGTTGTATAGAAATAGCTAAAAGCATTGGAGATTGTGCTTCATTTGGACAAATGCCCTTTTAAGGGCAAAAGTTATACTTTTTCAGTTATTACTCCTGCCATCAGGAGGCTAGAGTGTAGTTACATCTGCTTTTTTAAATAATGTGAACTAAAAAAATTTCTGGATCATTCAGTGACCTACTCAGGTGTTAATTAGATTAGTTTCTGTGATATCAATTTAATTGCCTTATTAAGAGAGGAATTTTCAATAAGAAAAAGCAGAAACAGCTGCATGCCCTTTTCCTGGTAATTTAAACCTGTGACCAAAAAAGAAGCTGAATATTTGTTCTCCATTTTCTACTACCTGAGAGCCAATAAATATGAGGGGCTCAAATAAGAAAAGCAGGCTGCATCTTAGAAAGCATATCTTCCCTGGGCCAGGAACTACTCAAGGAGATGTTTCATTTATGTCCATACAAATGATAATATGTCCATCTTGCTGAGGAATGCCTGACTTGCTTTCTCAGCTGGTAAATTTCTATAATATCCTACAGAAAAATGTGCTGATTTCCTCTACAAGCCCTAAATGCATAGTGGCTCCTGATGTTAATTGTGAAAAATAACATTTCCCAGTATCTTTTGGCTGTAAACAAACTCCTAGGATACCTGAGACTAGTGATAGCCACACTCCTATTTTTAAATGAGATTAATTCATGATTTAAGATAAATTAATTTTCTGAGATGAGGGTTAGATTTTGCTGTTGTTTTGTAACTTTTAAGATGAAAGGCACAAATATGTGAGAAAAAAGTGTGAAAACAGGAACCATTTCTTGTGAAAGCATGAATCTGGTGAAGATAGCAGCAAAATTTGTGGACATCAGAATGATGAAGGTCTGGACTTTGATGTCTTCTCCTGTTCTACCACTGGGAACACTTTCTTGACAAATGCATTTAACTGCTCTGGCCTTGTTTTCCCATGCCTAAACTGGGGATAAAATTATATAGCAATCACTGTAAGGATCTTGAAGTATCTTTGTTGCAAAATAGTTTAGAGTGTGAAGTGTTGTGGACACCTCATGTCTCAGGTGGAATTACATTGCTGTACTCGTCTCCTCGAGTCAGCCTTGCTGAGCTAGCTTCTTCTTGGCTCATTCTGGACTGACCTCTGGCCATTCTGAATGCTGAGTCTGTGGCTGAACATCACAGCTCTTCAGCCACTCTCCAGAGCCTTTCTGGATCATCTGCTGTGCCTTGAGGGAAGAATTTTGTTTGAAGCCAGATTTTAGAAATGAAAACAGAAGCAAGTTATATTATGCAGCATTTGGCAGGTTTTCTTTGGCGATGCAGGTGTGATAACTAATTCATTGTCTTTTCAGGTCAGGCTTGGCATACATAAGTTCCGTTAACGTTTCTGAGGGAAAAAGATTTTTAAATCCATGTGTCTTTCTGACTGCCCCATCAGTGCCACTTCTGATTTTTTTTAACTCCTTACTCAGACACACTTTGCTCCACACAGCTTTCCATGCTTATCCTCTTTTTGGCTAGAGAAGAGGAGTCACAGAGCCAAAATCTTGTTTCCAAATTCCTCAATTTCTTTTTTAATTATTCTGAGCCAACCATGGAGGGCTACTTGCTTCCTCTATGGGCTTGACAGTGCTAGACTAGCAATCTTACCGCTTTACTTTACCAAGAAATCATTTTTGTCAAATGCAACTAATGTAAAATAGAATGCAAATGAAATCTTCCATCCATCATGCAAAGAATTTGAGATTGTGCATAACTACTTTTCAGCAAAGTCTTAATTTCTACAGTTTATAAAGACTCGCAGGTGCCTGAGAGAAGAATAGCATTAATATGCAAAGGTTTATAAGTTATTTTAATACTCCTCCCCATCCAAGTAATTGGATTTTAAAAAAATTTGTGGAATGGAATGGAGCAGCTTCAGAGACAACAAATATTTTCTTATTACTATCAACAAGGGATAACTAAAAGATGTTCAGTGATTTCCCTTCTCAGTTATGCAGTTTAATGCATAGAAATTAATCATGTTTTATAAAAGCTGATGGGCAACACTTGTTTTTACAAGTGGCTGTTTCATTAACTCAGATATTGTTATTGACTAATTTTGAGGTAAAGCCAAAGCAGATCTATTTACTTTATCGCTGGATTCCTTACAATGCATAGCAGCCACTGCTGCTAGTTTGTTTATTGTGGAATATGTGCTATATTACAGGATTTTGTTTCATATTATTTTATTACAGGAGGATTATGGATTTGTGTGGTTAGGTTTATCTAATGATATTGGTGCACAACACAAGAGAACCACTATGTACTTGTGTGTGCAAAACCAGTTTTCTGGTTAAAGGGCATAAAGGTTCTTGTAACTGTTTGGTTCTGGAGGTTTAAATGTATCTGCAATCACATCTGCAGTACTAAGTAAGCCTTATTTCTCTAGCTCCTGACTTGTTCTGGCTGCTGATTTAGATTACACCTACAATTAAACAAAGTGCCTCAAAAGCATACTGATAAAAACTGGCAGCATTATTTCTGCCTGGGTTAATAAACAGTCCTTGACTTTCCCATAACCACTCTACCACCCACCTTCCTTCAGCTATAAGTGGGAGGTCATGGCAAAATGACAAACGTTCCCTCTTTAATACTTCATCATGATGAACTGCTTCTGAGGAAAAGTAAAATTCTTAAGTATGATAATTCCTTCAGGTTTTCTACACTCATGAAAGATAACCAAACCACATCAGTATTTCCTAATCTTCTCTTTTAAAATGGTAGTGTTGTGGTACATGTTGTACCACATCCACAGCTCCCATGGGTGAAATGTTCACTTATGAGCTTCTAGATCATGAAGCCAGGCACATAGATTGTGCAATATTCATGCTATAGTAATATATGTGATTTTGCAAGGGTGCTATAATTCTTCTACAGTGTATTTGGATGTATGATTTGTAACAAATAGTTGAACCAAGCTTTGTTTGTCCAGCTATTTAGAAGGTAATTTATATGACCAGAGCCTCCCTGCATTGCTGTGGGATATTTTTAATAGATCAGATGAGAACAGGCAGCTTTCTCCTTTGCACACACCTCCTATTCTCATTCCTGACCTTATTCCATGAGACCAGGGATCTTCTTATCAGACTCTTCTTATTTCCTAATCCTTCTGTGTTGAACAAGGCAAATCTTTTTCCCGTAGTCTTCATGGATTACCTCTCTAGCAAATTCTTCTCAGAGATTGTTAAATATCTGGAGCATGAAATTGTGTGGAGACTTTTGAAACAGAAATGGAAATGTAAACTCAGCACATGCATTATAGTCACATGTTATGTGATTAAACTGTTTGATGTCTGTAATAAGGAACAAGGGAAACTTCAGATTAAGACCAGAATTTTATGACTGTTAAAACCAAGCAATTAGACAAGAAAACAGGGAATATTCCTTTGGAAAAATATCAGTCATTTTACATGCATGCTTATTGTTGGTGGTTTTAGTCCATACAAACACAGCATTGCAAAAGTCCATTAATCAGAAACAGATTTTTATATCAAGCTTTATTTTCAGTGTCTAGGGTTTTCAAACATTTTTTTTCTTGATGTTTTGGACTTTCTTTCTTTTTAAATCTTAATCGGTCCCTTATCTCTATTTTTTGCCTGTTTTTAGGAGAGTTTTCCTTATCTCTGCATGCGTGAATGCTATTTCCTACTTTGAAAGTGAATAGTACATATCTGCTCTTGGAATGCAACTTTATCAGCAGCTGTAGCTGCATTTGAGCGCATATCTTAGGGTGATACCATAGGTTTTGCTGGTAAGAAAGAAATGTAGGACTTTGCCTTGGTCAAAATACATACATCTAATGTTTATTTCTCCTCTGGTAGGGGTTTTACACTGTCAGTTTCCTAATGTGTTATTGAAAAATCCAAATATTAGTAAACTTTAGCTTTCAAAGATTGGAAACACACAGTGTATTACAACTATTCAATCTAGAGAGTAAATGTAGAAACATTATGAAAGAAGAAAAATTCAGCTTTTTTACCTTTTCTGGAAATGCGCTTCTTCCCTTTGCTGTAATCCTCTGAAGCTCCTCTGCTTTATGCTTTTTTTTTTTTTTTTAATAACTGTCTGTGTTTCAAAGATTACTTAAATGAATATTTCTTCCATGTATAAATTGCCCTTCAGGTAACTTGCACCCCTTTAGACATCATGCAAATAATTCAGTACTTTTGATAACTCTCACCAGTTAGATAGCCATTGTTATAGAGTACTGGAGATAGAGGAGAAAGAGAAATACCAGAGGAAGAATTTCATCACAATATTTACGCGTGCATATAAATCACAGCCCTGAGGAACCAGGAGTCATTCTTTAGCTTCGTGAGGTTTGTTTTTTTTTTTTTTTTTTTTTTTTTTTTTTTGCATTTTTGGACATACGGTTTACCCATGTGAAAACACAAGAAATCCTTAAGCTTTCTGTGCTGAATTTCATCAGCCTTCTAACCTGAACTGCCTGACCTCATAAAAACATTTCTCTCCCTGATTTTTTTTTTTTGCCCTGTGCTTTGCTCTGTAGCCTTATCTCCATGTCCAAATTAATTTTGGGCATGTCCGCAGAGCTGATTGCAGGCAGAATTGAACTTTGTTCCCTCTGGGGGCCAGCTGGCTGGAGGCCAGCTCTGGCCACGTTGCAGTGCCTGAGCGGATGAGCTGTGCTTCTCTGCAAGCCCCATTCAGTGCACCCGAGCAGCAGGCAGGCAGGGTCACGGCGGGCAGTTCAGAGACAGCTTGTGCCTGCCCAGCTCAGAGCATTGTAGGGAGACCTCATGCCTCTGTGTCACTCCCTGGGCAGAGGCGCCTTTATCTGCCGCTATCTCCCTCCTTCTGGAGACTCAAACTTTAAGGAAGGCATTTAATAAATCTTCTGTACTTATCTGTACTAGCTGTTATTTGAACCCCTTTCTCATAGTGTAATGTCTGCCTTTTACTGGGGTTTCTTTTTGACTCACCTTATCGCACATCTTTGAAACCTTTTAATATGGCTCATCAGGTGCTTTGCTAATTAAAACTCATGTTCTGTTTCAACTTTTCTGCTTTGATCACCCTGGCTCAGGGAGGCTTGCACTCATCCTTAGTAGCTGGTGCATTATTTTTTGCCTTTCCTCAATCTCTTCTCCACATTTAGGCTGCACCTTTTTATCCTTCAGAAAAGTCTTGATCATCTCTGCCTCCTAGTGAGCTAAAGTGGCAACATTTCACAACACTGAAGATCATGTCTCCTTTCTTATGTTTAGTGCACACACTGCCTCCACCACCAAAGTGCACATTTCAGTAAAAGCCAAATATGTTATTTCAGCTAAATGCTGAAAACAGTATTCTGGCCACACATAACTTTTCATTTATGTATGAAACAACAGAGTCCTTCTTTAACATCACTGACATAGTTGTCAATATATAGATAGGACTTATACATAGCCTGTTGTGAAATGAATGCTGAAAGCAAACTCTGTGATTTTTCTCTGTCAGAAGATGGAATTTTTTTTTCATCTCAGCTGGGATTGGAGTATATGCAATTTGTCAAGAGAAATCCTAAGTATGCATGAGGAACTTTAATATGGACTTTGCAGCAACTATACCCACAACTGGGAGAGTTTCAGCTGGAGTGCTGCCTGAGCAGATATGGATGGTTTCTATGTACTTAGTAACCCTCAATATATACTTTCTTCAGAAGCTCAGCTTGAACCTGTAAACAGAGGTTAATCTTCCTTTTAACGGAGAAATGATGTAGCTGTGCTTTTCTTCTTGGGCTTCTCTGGATATACATTTTGTGCCTCTAAGGAAGGACTGTTCTCCCTTCCTGAGTTTTTAAGCTGTATATTTCAATGATGGTGACTTTTTGCTTTGTATGAATCACACTGTGAAATTTTATAGTTGCTTCTCCAAAATGTGCTGAGTACTGCAATTCATTCTTTAGGGGTTCATCTTATTTCTATTTGTGCTTATATGTGCTTCTTCTGGTCCCTTTGATGTCAGTAGCACTGTGAAAGAATGGTTGATTGGAGAATTACTTATTGTTGCTCCCTTAAAAAGTACAAAACAGCTTGCAAGAAACATATCTTAGCCTCTGAAGTTAGCTTGTGATAGTTCCTTTTTTATCCTTTAGCTCTTTGCTGTTGATTGTTAACTAGCAAGTTCTAAATTGCTTCTATTAAATTTGATGTGTCAATGTTACAAAACCAAGAGATTTTTCACAATATATATTTAATTTGACAGTTGGTGTGAATGTGTCACCCTTCGGCCCTGTTGGTTCCAGATAAACATTAAAACAATTTTGAAGGGAAGTGGGCAGCAAACAGGTTTCCATTTTTGCAGCTGGGAGATTTTTGAGAAAAAAACAATAAGAAATAGAGAGTAAAGCAGAAGGTTTTCCTGAAGAACCACCTGTGTTTTGAAATACCACTCAAACCACTTCACACATTTAATGAGTTTCATTCAACTACTCAAATATTATATAATTCTCCATATCAGTGTGCATGTGTTTATATATACATCAATCACAGAGTACTCAAAGTTGGAAGGGACCCGCGGGGATCATTGAGTTCAACTCTTAAGTGAAATGGCTTCTATGGGCATTAGGTGCTCTGTAAAAAATGCTATAATAATATCCATTTTAACCAAAAGTTGCTATTTTCAAACTGAAGTAATTTATATGAAAAATGTCTATACAGTCTTATATTCTCCATTTGTTAGAAGTGAATTCTTTTAACAATACATGTAGCACAATCTTAATAAGTATAGTGTTGAAGTAGTTTTTGGTACTTTATTGTCTTTCCCTTAAAAAAAAAAAGTCACATTTTAAATCACAACCGGTAAACTACTATTAAAAAGCAGGCTTTGATGTCTTTGTGAAAACAGGATGTTTTAGTGGCATTTTTAAACAAATAACACCTAGAAAAATAAATTGAGTATTAATCTGTGAATGAAAGCTCTCAAAAATCTGGAACTGAATGAACATCAAAGCATCTTCTGTCTTTATACCTCTAAACCTGATTCTCCAGGACACATGAGTGATGTATTTCTAAGGAAAATGTAAAAGACAACCCCATTACCTAGCCCTGTGGATTTTGTTCCTTTAACATGGAGAACAAAAACCCTCCTTTCTTGACTGGGGGAGGTGGTGATTATCAGGTGTACAAATGTAATTTTCTGGTTTTATGCCTATTTCAAAAACGTCAAGCTAGCAGTGTAATAGATCTACCAAAATATAAATTGATTTTGAAAACCAGTAACAATCCAAGGACTGTATAATGCTTGCATTGTCTAACTTGAGTTTCCTACTTCTCTGTTTTGTCTATAGACACCCTATTTTTGGCCATCAAATTGTTGGGAGCCGGAAAACACAGATTATGGTCAGTGTAGAAATATTTCCTATTTCTTTTGGAAACTATACATTATATTAATGAATGCATCATTTCAATCTGTCTTGTTTCACCATTCCACTGTTAAAAACATAATTATATGTCATGTAATTCCTCCTCAAGAGCTGCTAATATAGAAATGAATGTGTTGCTACCTTTTTCAAAGTTTATCAGAAGCTTATCAAAATCATATATTTTGGAGTGGATCTGAAGAAAAAAGAAAAAAACCCAAGCCCCAAAATTTAAGACTCATCAAAACCTACCTTTCCGTTTATATCCTCTGTTTGCTCCAGCAAGTGTAATTATTTACGGTGAGAGAATCTCAGTGAAGCAGAGGGGACTTTATTGATGGTTGTGCAGTGGTTATTATCAGATTGAGACCCAAGGATGTGCCTAGTTTAGAAGTCTTATTTCTAATATACACCATGTGGAAAATTACTTGTTATAAAAACTAATATAGTCCGAATATGAACTGTATTAGAAAGTACAGTTTATTGTTTATTTGCCTGTGTCATGGGGGTTTATTAATATATTATGTGTTGTAATTACTGGTGTGTGCTTAGACAGCAAAATCCGAAGATAAAAGGTAGCAATGTATTAAGAAAAATATTATTAAAAATGATAACAAAATTAGGTTTCTCCGTACATCAAATAGTGGCCTAATTTTTAAAGGAAGTGGATCTATGAGCAGCCTCCTGTTCATTCTAATCCAAACTGTAAGTACTGAGCTCATCTGAAGACCAGGTCACTTATTTAGGTAATTGAGCATGTACGTGATAGGTTATATTTTCAAAACTTCAGACCACGAATATCTCTTTTTACAGCCTTTCAGAAATTTAGGTGAGTGTTCACTTGTAATTTGGATTCTATGCCCTTGGGAGCCGAAGACTTTGGGGATGGATGGTTCCAATAAATGCTCCCTTCCTTTTTGGAGCAGACACAGTTTAATTTCAAATACATTGCCAAATAAAGCAATTTTAAGCTGAGACTCTCAGCAGAGCTGAGTGTCTCCAAGGTACAGTTTGAAAATATGACAGTTTCCTCATCCTATAGGAGTAGAAAAATGTTCGGTTTTTTACTGATATTTGAAGATGTCCAGTAAATAGTTATTGAAAGATCCCAAGGAGGAGAGATTCTTACTACATGTGTGTGCTTAGCCACTCTGAAGGAAAAATGTTTGATTTTTCATTTATTACTTCAGTATAGTCCCCTAATATGTTAAAGATCAGCAAGGTATTAACTGTGATTAAAGAGACATGGAGTTGTTCAGCTGTAATGTGTATCACATTACTGGGGTGATTTTAATAAATAGTTGTATGCTTAACATGTCTGAATTTGAGATCAGGCTGAGAAAGCTTCTATTAATATCCTTCACTCTAAAGTAGGAGATACTAACTTTCCTGTCACAGCGGATCAGTGGATTGGTCAATGAATTATCAACCTTAGTCACTAAATAGAAATCTTGTATAATGTGTCCAGGTTTGCGTGCAAGGAATACAGTATTAAACTTGGAATCAGTGTCTTCATCCTGCAGGGAGGTGCTTTGTTGAACAGTAAATGTACTCATTTGAGAGCTTTTGAGATTTAAACATGTTTCAGTTGCTGAATTAAGCTCTTTGGTTGCAGAGGGCAGAAGGAAGGGGAGCGAACCCTCCAGGCCTGCTATCTCATTGCTCCTTCCATGTCATGAGCCAAAAGTGCAATGAAACATACCCACAGCTTCCCCATGCAACAGGGCCAGAGCATTGTACTGGAGCTGCCAAAGGTGTGTCACCAGGGCTGGATAATGCCAGAGCATTTTCAGGAAAATAAACTTTTAAGGCACCTTTTCAATACTGTTTTTATTAGGTTAGAATCATCTCAGTCCCAGGAATTAGCATTTTCCCTTGTAAACAATGGTGATCAGAGGAATACAGGAAAATCAAAACATTCAATCAAAATATTTAAGGAACTAAAATAAATCTTAAGTAGGCTTGAAACATTTTGAGAATATCAAAGATAAATATCACCTCAAATATACGCCAAATAAGTTATGCAGATTTTCACGGTAATTGTTACTTCCTGGAAAATATAGTACATAGAATTTATGTTATTACAGATAGGCAAATGCATTTTATACTTATCATGCATTATGGTGCTTCGTAGTGCTACCATTTAATGGAATTGTCCTGAGCAAGCTTGAAACTAAAATTAATGACTCTGACAGGCATTGGAAATCTCACAAGACCAGCAAAAAGTGATCTCTCTCTGTAACCTTCCTTGATCAAAGTTACTAACAAGGCAAATCACTTTCTTTGCCATTAACCTAATTTTACAAGCCATTGGAAATACTCTAGAATTTTACTGTAATTTAAAAATTAATCCTTACCATTCATCTTTACTCATCCATAACTGGGCTACTATCCAGAATGTAGCAAACTGCCAGAAAAATAATTTATCTTAAACAAGAAATTAAATGAGATTGAGATATTGTGTGTTAGTTTATTACCAGAACTAACTAGGAAACAAATAATCCTTACATATTTGTGTAACATGTTAATGTCTTCTCTAAAATATAATGTGATTTATATGAGCTTGTAATATCAAATATTTGCCTTAAAAATATTTTTCCCTAGAAAGTATAACTTAAAAAGACATACAAACAGAATCTTCCAATATGTCAAAAAACCACAGACACATTCTCATAATAAACCTGTAGTGCACTGCTACGTCATGGTGGCAAAAAGAGGGCTTGTATTAATTTAATTTATATCTAAATGGAAAATAGCCTCTTGATTGTAATTTCCAAAATATTGACTATGATCATTCTGAGGTTACTGAGAAACTGCTAGTTTTCATAAAGTCTCCTTTTTTTTTTCTTGAAAATCATGCTTTATCTGTTGTCAAGAGAGATTCCTCAAATTGCAAATAATTTTTACAAAGGCAGGTCCTTACGTTCCATCTGTTGAAGTCCCATTTTAGTGCCACATGTCTTGGAGTCCACCCAGGCAGGACATGTTGTTCTTTTTAGAGTCCCATTGATTTTAGTGGATTATGCTAGTGAAAATAAGTAGTAATAATAACAACTACTATTATTAAGGCCAGTGTAGCTCAAATAACTTTGCTTTTTCCTGTGAGTTAAGCTATGTTCTTGAATTATGATTAGGTTTTGTGACAAATAAAATAGGATCTCAAGTCAGGAAAACTGACTCTTGAAATGAACACAGCTAGTGGCTGAGCATGTGACCTGCTTGTAATTATCTTTTCTTACAGATACAGTTTTGTAACTGATGGATTTTTTTTTCCTGGCATATTATAAACAGGTCATGTAATTAAGAATTTGTTAAATAAGGAGGCTAGTTAAGACAATTGCATCCCAGAAAGGGGAAATATAATGCCACACGTGTAATCGTTATTCTGTGTGCATTTGGTCTCAATTCTGATGAAACCCGTCAGGTTCGCTTAGAGGTTTAGTGACTCACAGCTGTGGCAAACTTGAGGCATTTAGTACATTACTGTCCTCTTTTTTGTAAAAGTAAAAAAATATAAAATGTTAGGGAAAAATTCCATTCACAACAAAACAGCAATTATTTGCCAAAATTCTTTAGGCTTAATTTAATAAGTTTGTGAAAATGTAAGAGGCTTAAAATAATTTCAGACATATAAAATAAGAAGAATTAATAATTATTACTTGTTTTCTTTAGTGAAATTTTGCTGATTCAAGAGTATCTCAAAAGTAAACATTTCAGTTTTTCTTACAGCTAGATGCAGATTAAAAAAAATTTTTGCTCAAATGAGAGAAAGTCACAGTCTTAAGGGGTTTGGACCAGTTAGAAGACAAAAAGTCAACTGCATCTATATAGTAGCAACAAGATGTTGTTTGAGCATTGTAATTTTTTGTGTGTGTGTTTCAAATGAGTAAAAAATGCAGGAGGACTGCAGAAAGTTTGTAAGTTATAGAGAACTCAGAAAATAACTGATAATACAACAAGAATTTAAGAGCACTTGACTATGTGATCTTTAAATGATGCTAAATGAGACTATTTTTCTGCATATTCAAAGCAAATTATTCTGTTGCTGAGAAGAAGGACAAGTTTTGAAAATGTAACATTTTTTCAGTAGCCCTCCAGGTAAAGGCTTGTATTACAAAGGCAATCTCCTAGGAAATTAGAGCAACCATGGGGGTTGGGGTAAGTCTTAATTAATTTCTCCCTTTTAAAGTGTTAGATTCTTGTCTGGATAAATGCTGCTCTTCTTTAGATAGTCATCACTTTGTTATCTGTGTTACTGTAAAATCAGGTAGCCATTTACTTTTGCTCTGTCAAAGATATTTCATTGTTGTTCTCCAGCACTTTTAAAAAAGTACAAGTCCTTCCTTATTAAATTTACTTGATAATCAGCTAACAAGTCAGTCTGAACAACCCTTCATTCCTAATGATACTTTCTTATCGCTTAAAAGTAAACTGACAGAGGCCTCTCCATGTTCTGTCTCTGCTGCACTGTTCTGAACATGAGCCATTTTCCCTGGCTCATTTTCCTCTTCTCTCACAAACCCACAGTAATGCTAAAAAGTACATTGTGCACAAAAAGTAACTGCAGTCATGTATCATGTTTTTCACATATTGAAAATTCTTATATAATTTCCTCTTTAGAGTCTCTTGCGTACTTATTTTACATGCTTTGCTTCAAATTCCTCTATGAAAATTTGAGTAGTCCAGGAATTTTCTCTCATTTGTCTTTCTGTACCCTTTACCACAGAGTGACTGGAAGGAGAACTGTGTGGAGAATGGATTAGGTATTTTCTTTGCCCAAATGCACAGGAAGGATTTCCTTGGCAACAGCTTATTAGTAAGAAATTTGTATTTGAGAAATACTTAGAAATACCCGTATTGCTTACCTGAACTTTGCTGGAACACTTCATGTTCTCAGCATCTCTGAAAATCAACCTATAAGTATGAGTCAATAGCTCGGGGCAAAACTGGTAGCAGAGAAGCACTTTAGATACAAATTGTCATATATATATATATATATATATATATTGTCATATATATATATTTGTTAAAATTCATGCCATGAGAATTTACAAAGAAGTGGGAATAGTTTCTGGAGAGCTCTGCCATTCTGCAATCTCAAATTTTGATTCTCAGTTCCCCATTTTTTCAACAGCTAATGTCAGAATATATCAGCAATGACTCCTGCAAGCAATTCTTTTAAGTCCTTGATACAGATCCCTCTGTTAAGGACCCATCTCTCGCAATTTTCTGGATTTTTAGGTCTTGTAGTAAGAAACAAGACTTTTCCTACCAGAACTCAAGTAACATACTAAACTGTTTCTAAGACTGGATTGTGATTCCTTAAGTGAATGTCTTGCCTTTAGGAAGCCACCTATACAGAATATATTGGCTAAGATCTTGGTGACAGGACTAAGTGAGGAGTACAATCTACCAAGAATCACAGCCTCTCAAGAAAAATGTGACTGGTGTCAGTGGTTGCTATGCATAAAATTTGATCTGGGTAGAATCACATCAAATGAGCTTTAGGAAAGACATTTAGATTAGCAGATAGGTGGAAGAGGGGACCTACAGTATTTTTTCCCACTCTGAATTCATATACCATTATATTTCTCTGCAGAGATACATTACACACTCATTAGAAGCTATCTCTGTCATATAAATGATGAAAGTCTCACTTCAACAAGAATGGCCTGATTTTTGTTCTGATCCTTGCTAATTCTGACGTTGACAAATGACTGCAATGAGGACTCTGTAACCAGGAGACATTTCCTGATAATGCTTTCCAGTCATCTCATCACTTCAGAGTTTTGTGCTTACCTGAATTATTCTTTCCATAAAAGTGTAACTTCTATAATATAAGGAGCATGGAAAACGTGTTTGGCCAATGCGTGTGTAGGCACACACAAGAAAGGGTAACTGATCCAAGTACATGTTTCTGCAGTACTGTTTTAAGAGCATTGATAATCTGCATCTAGGTTCCCTATTTATAAAAATAAAATTTCTTATCAGAATTCTGATATTCATAAACATAACTTGGGATTTTCTGAATTGCTTTCAGGTTGCTATGTTGAGTAAACTAAACAGGTTTCATAGAATATCATAAGTTGGAAGGGAATCACAGGGGTCATTGAAGTCCATCTCCTGGCCCTGCACTGGACAGCTCAGGAATTGCACCATGTGCCTGAGTATTGTTCAAATGCTGCTTGAACTCTGACAGTCTTGGTGCAGTGACGACTTCCCTGGGGAGCCTGTTCCAGTACTAAAAACTCTCTGGGTGAAGAACTTTTTCCTGATATCCAACCTAAACCTCCCCTGACACAACTTCAGTCCTTGTCACTGGTCACTACAGAGAGGAGATCAGTGCCTGCCCCTCCTCTTCCCCTGACAATTAAGCTGTAGACTGCAATGAGAACGCCCCTTAAGTCTTCTTTTTTTCTAGGCCAGATATAAGTCCTCTTTTTTCATGACCCAGATTATAAAGGTGTGGAGGAGTGCTCTACTTTCCAGCTTTTTCCTGTCCCATTGTCCCTGCAGCTGTAGGCTTTCTGACTTTCTGAAAACGTAACCATAATGGCAAATTGAAAGCATTAGGATAATATCAAGAAGCATGAAATGATTCAATGGATGAAATTTTAAATTGTATTTGACAATTGGATATTCTTCATCTGATCCTGTAGTTCATGTAGGTTGAGTGGCCTTTCTCCCATACCCGTTTTTGTCATGCTGCAGGATTTTCCAAGGCCTTCATCATCTGTGGACTTCTGTATGTTGAAGATGAATTTACCTTTTTCTAATTCTTGATCTCTCAGGTAGTTTGAAATTTGGTTTCTTTCTTGCCCTTTGTTCATGTAAGAAAGTCCTCTGCTTGTGTAAATCTATAACCAAATTGCTTTCCTGAAGTGTTGTAAGAAAGAACAGGATCAAAGAGTAAAAAGTAGAGAAGGGGAGAAGTGTTTCATAAGTTAAGGTTTTGACAATTTTGCAGTTTAATAAACCTGATCATGGTCTTCCTTCTAACTTAATGTTATTAGCATTTACTTAAGAGTGTGGTTCTTTTATAGATACACAGAGCTCTGTTGTGACCCATTTTTAAGACTAAGTGAAACTCAATAACGATTGCTAAGGGCAATTTTTTTTTCTATTGACTAAGAGCAGACCTGACCTAAAGATGGTATGAAATAGACCTAGAAATCCCAATGTTTAAATAAAAGAGTTCATTTCATGCTTTACATCCTGCAGTCATGTTTTGTGCTGATTGTGCTGTAATTCTCCTTCTGAAGCAGGCACTTGCATACAGAGGGAGAACTGTCTGCCCACAGGGCACTTTGAAACCCTTAGACCTTGCACTACTTGCTATTTTCTTTGCTCTTTAGATACAGACTAGGCTTATACACACTGACTCTGAAAACTGGAGTTTGACCTAGGGAGTAGATAAATTTTACCTGGCCTCAGTGGAGATAACCAGCACTCACTGAAAGCACGCTCACCATCTGGGATGAATCAAGCTGTGACACCACTGTCACTGGCACAATCATGGAAGTAGTTTGTGTGCATGGTGGTGTGGTGGGTGTGGAGGTGTCATAGTCTGTGGTCTTCAGAGTCTCAGTTGAACTTCCACTGAGTTTGGCTGTGGCCTTTGCTCCACTGTGGCAAAAGGAAATATTTAGCCCCTGTTTAGCAAAAGGATAAAACTCCCCAGTGTGGGTTTTGGGTGAAAATTCTGGGGTTTTTTTGAGTATGTGTATATAATACAATGTGTACTCAGTCCAGTTTCTTTAGTCTAGAATGAAATCTTTCGTAGTCTCTATAATCTTATCTAAAGAAAAAAATCTATAGAGGTTTCTTAGGAGCTTTCAAGGGCAAGTTGACAGTCAAGAACAGGAAACACAGGTAGCTAACCATGAGAAAGGTTTTTTTGGAGGTAACAGTTTAAAAATGTGCAAGAGGGGAAAAAACAGACATCCTCTCTATGCAACTCTGGCTTTGTAGTCTCACTTGAAACTCAAAGATTGCCCACATTTTGTGAATGCCTGAACAGAATTCTCAAGAGCTAGTAGACTGTATTTACTGCACAGCTACTGAAATGTGTTTCAGTACTGGTTTGTTTTTCAAATACCCATTTATAAACATAACTATCTTTCATTATGAAATGTTGCAAATTAATATGGCCTTTAAAATTATTGGCGAATCTGTTCTCTCATGGTAATCAGTCACTTCTAAAGCACAAGCTATAGCATCTAATATATAATTCACTTTAGTAGAGGCAATTATGTTGATTGCAAAATCCATCAGAATACACTGGCTCTAAAAATAAGAGTGTATAAGGCAGTCCATATTTAGCAAATTGAGGTAATTAATCAGACTCTGTTCCTTGCATATCATTCATCCCCATGGTGAGCATTTTTCAGCACCTTTTTCAGGGAGTGGCAAGCAAGGGAAGGTAGGCAAGATCTGAGACTGGCGATAGTGGAGGCAGGAGTATCATGGGCAGGCTACAGGGCTGGTTAGAGATGTATCTACAACACAGCTCAAGCCTGTTAATACTCAAAGCTCTGTCTAGTAGCTAGGCTTGAGCACAATTCCTGGGCACAGGCCTCAGTGGAGCCCCTAGAAGAGGTCCTCAGTGGAATTACTCCTTGGTGTACTGAGGGCCCTGACCAGGACCTTTGCGGGGTAGATAAATAGAGAACTATATGCAGAAATAAAGAACTTTAGTTGGAGGTCCTTCCTGCAGGCTGCAATTCCTGTGAAGCTGTAAAAACACTGTCAACACATGGAATTGGAAAAACAGACACAGTAATTCACTGAAATTCTGGGAGATCCTGACTCTGCTTTGAGAGGGAAATTGATTGACATCCTCAAAGTCTGGCTACTGGACAAGTACAGGTACTTCATGTGTAGAAAAGGAGTGATGCCTGTGAATAGTGGGAGTATCCCTATTTCAAATCTAATTGTCCTAAGAGTCAGAAGAACAAAACCACATTTCTCTATGTCTTCAAATGATCTGGCTGAAAATGAGGGTGATTTTCACATTCTTGCTTTCCAATGTGCTACTGAATTTTTTACAGATAAGCCAAATTATATGATGGAGACAATGCTGGTGAGCACAAATTCCTAAGCTGCTGCCAGTTTTTCGTGGCAGTGCAGTTAGCTCTAAAGCAGAGGCTCAAACACACACTTTTATAAGGATGTAATTGTTAGCACATGGCAGTAGCAGTAAATTGAGTCAGAATAGGAATGTCCTCCAACATTGTTTTCTTCTACACTAGTGGATATGCTGTACTTCCTACAACAGTAGTTCTTCCTTGGGCATACTGTACCTTATTCACAGTGGCACACAGAAACATTTCTGACACAAGGAATCCAAGCCACAGGTGTTATAACCATTAGGCTCTGCTGAAAGGGAAGGGATCCGGATATGTCAGTTAAAAAAAAAGGGGTCTGAGGGATGAATGTGATTTTTTGAGTCTTGGCCAAGTTATGCTCATAATGAAAACCAAACATCTTTGTATGGACTCTTTTCTATGGATTGGGAGCAAAGAGGGTCATAAAAAGAACCCTTCAGGGAAAATTACTTCAGTAGACTTACACAGTGAAGACACAGTATTAAATTAATAATGTGTCAAGCTAATTTGTCTCCTGGTGACCTGGTGGTTGTTTCTCCAATGTTGAAAACTCTGTTATCTAAAGATACTTTTTTGATGAAACCTGTCCTGACAGAAAAATGAGCAGTCAGCTACCTCTGAAACAAGAATTTTTGTAGAAGGTAGCAAGAAATATAATCCCAAAATTTGCCCACAATGGGACTCAAGGAAGAGCTAAACTAACTGAAAGTGCCTGTACTGGGACTGTAAGAATGGTTTAAAAGTCTTGATCAAGTGCAGGAACAGGGAACATTTTTGTTTCCATTCAGGTAGTATTAAATTGGTAGACAAATTTTGACCCCTGGAATTCTCAGAACTGCCTACACAGTCATATAAAGTGCGTATTTTTTTGCTAGTATTTTCAACGGGTTTAGGAATCCTTTTTATTGTTCAACAAAATAACCAATTTTGAAGGAAAAGAGGAAAATGCTTCACTGTAAAAGAAGCTAAATGACAAAGACTATCTCTTTCCTCAAGAATCTCTTACCAGTGTACTGTTTGTGAATGCAACCTAGGTACAAAAGTCTAAAATTCAGCCCCTCATATTTTTGTGACAGTTCAACATGCATGCCAATGCATTAGTGTAAGTGTATAATCATATTACAATGCATGAAAGCTACAGAAACTATCTGTCTGCTCTGTGTGACATGGATATATATCTGTCTTTGTAGATTTTGTAGACACAGAAACTGCTTTGGAACCAGAGGGTATATGGGAGGGCAGGAAATAGAGAAAGAGACCATGGCTTCTTATGAGAGTGGAAAGTGAAATATTATGAAAGAAATGCAATCAAATAACATACAAAAAAAGAGGAGGGGAAGAAAAGACAAAAATTGCATTAAAATATAACTTCATTTTACACCAAGTAACACCCTTAATTGCAGGTAGAAATGCTTGTAATCAATTAAACTAAAAGAACATTCATTGGAGTAGGTTTGCATGCATTTGCAGGTGTCTTGTCAGGAATAAATATTTCCATGGAGTCTTAAATTATATTTGGGTTGAATACCTTAATACTCAAAGCTGTATCTAAAATGAGCAGCTCCTTCTTCCTAGTTAGGAAGAATTAAGTTCCTATGTGAAGTTATTTCCCAGAGGGGCTTTGCTTCTGTTGTAGATCAGCTGGCAGTCAGGGAGCAGGAACATTCCTAAGCACAACCAGTAACTATGGGCTCTTTCTGCTGGCTGTAGAGACAACAGATAAGTTTAGGTTTTATTACCTACACTGATCAAAAGATTCATCCATCTCACATGAGTAGTGCTCTGAAGTAATGAAGGGGGTAAATATTGCTCAGTTAGGAATTGTGCTGCACTCATTGCCTCACTGGTGGGGGAAGCTGTAAAATATTCAGATTGTTTGGAAAGTATTTGCTGCTAAATAAAGACTATTGAAAATGTACTTCAGGATTTTATTACCACAGATTCTGCTCTGTCTGAATGAAATGGAGGAAGGAGAGGTCTTCTGAAGGATTTTTGGATTTAGAAAATAAATGAAAGAATATTTTTTCTCATGTGTAATAGATGGCTTTTTTTTTCATTTTTTTGGTCTCACATTATTTTCTTGTTTAAGTATTGGTTATGGCAGACTAATCTGTATGAGACATGAATTTTATCTGGAATTATGTTTTAGCTAAAATCCTCTTAGGTTGAAAGTTTGTGTTTTCTAAAAATAAAGTCATGTATTCACGTTCTTAAAAACCTGTTTGACTAATACAGCAGCAGCTCCTGCTAAAACTCTCATGCATTATGATTTACACACATACAGTTTGAAAAATATCTTTGCCATTTTTCTTTAATGTGCTAGTTCCCGGGCCATTAAAAAAACCCTGACCTCAAGTACCTCATGAATTTTGCACATGATGTCTGTTGCATAAAGCAGATTTTATTATTAATTAATGAACCTCTGTGTCTGATCCATCATTTTAGCTACAATACTGGTAGCATTGATCCCATATTTAAAGCTTTCTAGAACAAAGGGAGAATTCAAACCAAAAAAAGCTAGCTTTAAACCAGACAGGAAGCTTTTATTTCTGATCTGCTGTGTTTGTGACATAGTAACAAATTCTGTGTTATTTTATTCTGTTCCAGCTGTTTACCTCTGCAAGCGGACAATGCAAAACAAAGCAAGGCTAGAACTAGCAGACTATGAAGCTGTAAGTACCTGGTAAAAAGTAAATTTCTCTGCTGGACCTAATGAGCCTGTGGAATAATGTTAAGCATGAGAACTATGGGCATTATGTGTGAAAATCTATTAGTTATTCAGTTCTTTCAGCTTGTGGGTCTAACACTGCTCAGTTGTCTTAACTGGTGTTTGAGAGACAAAGTGAACAAACGTTGAGATCACAGTCCATCTCTAGTCTTACTCTGCTCAGATCCCCATGCCAGGATCACAAATAACTTCACAAATCGCTGCTACACCATGAGTGTTTGGAAGCAGTTGTTCTCTACGCCATTTAAAGTTTGAACGAACAATCCTTGACAACATATCCAAAAGCTCTTGGTAGATGTAGAATGTAAATCTCATTCTTTATAAGTGATGCTGACAGTTGAGCCTTTTCCCATCAGATAGATGAGAGGCAAAGAGGGTCAGACTAGAGGCATTCCTACTCCCAGACAGTTGTGCTGTGCCTCAGGCAAGGTAAGATAATTGGGGCCAGGAAGAGCCTGAAAAAGAGGGAGTTGGATTAGCTGATGAGGATGGCATTTGATAAGGAGAGAGATGTCTTGAGTTCCAACTCTACCCCCAAGAAGTTCCTGAATTTTTCATCAGCATGTCTACATAAAATTCACAAACAACCCTGTCTCTGTGCTGAAAGCTGTCCAGCTGTGCTGCTGTGACCTGCTAGCAGGATAGTCAGCTGGGCCTCTCAACACACCAGATACTTCAACCACAGCACCATGCTGACACTGTATTGCTTCTTCTGGCACAAGCTTGTTTTCTAGTGTACTGCACTGTGGGGTATGCGTAATTTTGTACTCACATGCCTTAGAAAACTCCCCTTCAGTGTACAATCCATGAGAGCCTTTTCTGGTATTGATAAGGTCTCTAGAATTTCTGCTCTTTCTGTAGTCTTCATTTTCAGTGAGTACTGCACAGAGATACATTTGCAATGCATAGAAATATAATAAAAACAACACCTTTTTTGTTAAGAAGACTGCATACTGCTGCTGTTTAAGCTGGGAAGAGATTTAAAATGCTCTGTTGGAGACAGTGAAAATGTTCCATCATCAATGGATGAAAGAATTTTGCAATGATTTAAAAATTTTTCTTCCTTTTATTATTATTAGGC
Organism: Cettia cetti; assembly: GCA_013401135.1. Taxonomy (NCBI): domain Eukaryota; kingdom Metazoa; phylum Chordata; class Aves; order Passeriformes; family Sylviidae; genus Cettia; species Cettia cetti. The sequence goes on from VZUI01070083.1 coordinate 34,158, forward strand.
TGTAGGATAAATACATTTCTTGTACAGTATCAAAGAATATTAGTCTGCATTTTTAAAAATGGCATAGCTGTGGAGGTTTGGCTATACTACCAAAAATTACAGCCAGCACTATTCAGTGGAAACCATTTGCATAGATGACTGATGAGGAATTGTCATGTGGATCGTCCAGTATGGAGATAACTGCTGATATCTTTCATTATTTCATACTTTCAAAACAAGGAGGTTTCTTTGTACTATTTCAAAATTGCTAAGATAGCATGCAGTATATAAAAATGTTTCAGAAATCCCATGTTCTGCTGAAGGATGCATCTACTCTTTTATCAGAGTTTCAAAACTAAATTAGTCAAGGCATTCAAAAATATTCCATCTCATTTGGTGTCAAGAAAAATTATATCAGATAAGGAAGTTCCATTTACACTGACACAAATATCATGACTTGAATTACATCTTGGTGAGGATGAAGTGAGGAGGGAAAGATAAAGCCAGAAACTATCAAAGAGTAAATAACCTGCAACCTAACCCACTAAAATTGTAATGTATTTTCAGGAGAGTTTGGCCAGGCTACAGCGAGCTTTTGCTCGGAAGTGGGAGTTTATTTTTATGCAAGCTGAGGCACAAGCAAAGTAAGTTCCTTTGGAGATGAGCAGTTTTTGTTTTGCATGCTTTGTGATGGGGGTGGAGGGAGAGGAAAGTGGTTGGACACATTTTATGTTTAAAATTACTGTCCTCAACACTGTTTCTTTTAAATGTTTTATGACATTGACAGGGTTGACAAGAAGAGAGACAAGATAGAGAGGAAGATTCTTGACAGTCAGGAGCGAGCATTTTGGGATGTGCACCGTCCAGTGGTGAGTGCTGGTGGGGCCACTGGGTCTTTGAGCAGGGCTGCTGATAAATGTCAGCTTCTGTGGAGCTTTGGGGTAGCCTGGGGAAAGTAAAGTGAGCAGTAGAGTGAGGGGTTGGGGCTTGCCTCCCTCTTTGCAGGATCTAGAGTTTATATGAAACTGATATTGTAGATTTCAGATGTGTGTGCATCCAGTTCATGATCTTTAGTGAGTAGATGTGTTGTGCCTGGTTTCTTGAATCAGAAGGTACCTGTCTTTGACTATTAACATCTCAAAGGTTTCCTGGGGTATGAGTCACACAACCTAAATTATCAGCATGACTAAAAATACCCTGAAATAAGTCTGAATATTTTTCTTTTATAGTCTGCTTTTTTGCTTGCTAAGCCTTTTAACATCACTCTAATTATGTTTCCAAGCTATTTTTGAAGTACATAAAGTTTAGATATTGGCTTTGAGCTGTGGGAGTCACACACTGTCTAAACAAGATTGTCTGAGTTCTTTGTCAAAGTCCATCTGAAACAAAACTTTAAAAAAGAAAGTTTCTTACATACTCAACTATATTTGAGTGTTAAAATGGTGAAAAAGAATGTCATTTGTTAGAATAATTCCAATTAAATGGTACTTTTTTTTTTTTTTTTTTTTTTTTTTTTTTTTTTTTTTTTTTTTTTTTGCTTTACTAGAGAGCAATATTGGTTTCCCTTGCCTAGAGTTAAGCTTTCCTTTTCTGCTTATGCAGTTTTTGGTGTCATTACCAATGCAATCATATATGAACTATATCTTTTGCTCTGACACTGGGGAAAGCTACTTTTAGTAGGGGAAATAAAATTAGGTGATGATGTGTGGAAGAGTAGAGTGCAATGAGAAAGTTTAAATAAAGAATAATAAACTTGAAGATGGTCAGCTTTTTCTACATCATAGAAGAAATGGATTTTTAGGTAGGATTTAGAATGTCAGGTAGTGAAATTAACTTGATGTGAAAGATTCCAACCATAGGAAATAGATGCAAGAAGACTGGGACATTATTGTCTAATCACTGACATAAATCAAGGAAGGAGAACAGAGAGCAACTTTCTATCTGATGTAGATTGGAGCTAGGTAGGGAATAAACACAAGGTATCTGTGGACCTGAGACCTGTGAAGGTGCAGAGAGCTTTTATATTTGTTGCAGAAATGGATCTAAAGGTTTTGAATCTGAGAATGAGATGTTATTTTCAGGTTTGGAAGAGATGAATTGTTGAAGCTTCAAGAGAGTAAAAGGGTCCAGGACAAGAGGAAATTGAATCTGATTAAGAGCTTTGGCTGAACTGTGGATAAATCTGCCTGGTCCAGCAGATGTTTTTAATCTGGCTGTAAACATACCTAGGAAATATCAGAGGCCAAGGACTGGCTTACAGTCAGCAATGTAGGCTCCTGGCTTTAGAAGATATAAATAGATGAATGGAGAGGTTCATACTTTGGCTACACTGCTCCTCTCAAGAGCCATTGAAATAACATTTTTGAAAACACCGTTATGAATTTACTGTCACAGTAAAAGCTAGAAGCTTCTTTTGAAAAGAACAAAAGATAAAACACAAACAGACTGAGAAGAGGAGAGTGATGCTAGAGCTAAATTACAATTTGTAATGGATTTTCAAGCCCCCCAAAGGCTTCCCAAAAACTTACAGACATTCTGCTGCAACTCTGGAGAGCTAAATTTTTAAAACAGTTTTTTAAGGTAATGTTTGTATAAGAATCTGTGTATAATGCTTATTTTTATTTACAGTGTTTCACCTTTTGATAAAAGGTCAGAGGCTAGGGGCAGTGACAAGATCGAAATCCACCCCAATGTAATTTTTTTTAAACTGAAAACAAGTTTTGAGAATCAAATGGTTGGTTGGTTGGTTGGTTGGTTGGTTGGTTGGTTGGTTGGTTGGTTGGTTGGTTGGTTAATAGTAAACATTTTTCAGGGTATTCTTGCAGGTATCCTGGTCCTTAGTTGCTTTATTGCTGTATCTGTTACCTACCCAGCTACAGTACTGATACAGAAGATTCACATGTAAAATATTAACTATGAATATTAAATTTGCATTGTATTTCAACTTTAAGTTGATGAAAGGAACAGAAGAGGGAAGCAAGCCAAGATTCCTACAGGACAGTGCAGCAGTGCACTACAGGAATGGGAGACATGAGAACAGATGTATGGCAGGGGGGGCAGGAGAATGGTGATGCAGAAAAAGAGGATGATGAGGTATCAGAAACATCACTGTGACTCATAGGTTTAAAATAAAGGAAATGTACCAAGGTTGGACATGTAAAGAGGATTTGCTTCAAAAAACATAATTGTTTCATAGGTCCCAAGTTGAAGGTAACCCTGAAGGTGATTACAATTTCTGGAAGATTTATGTCACAGTCTGAGGGACGGACAAATTCTTGAAAGTCATTGTAACTGCTACTTTTGATTGGCTGGCCCATAATTTTTTCCTAGGTCTTCAAACTGAGATGATGTTTGGAGATGAGCCAGAGAAATTGGATTCGGAAAGTTTTATTCAAATAACTATCCATTCCTCAATTTTCTTCTGAGAGACATTTAAGGGAATAGCTTTGTTATTTCACTGTTTAGTTTCCATTCCAATATTTATTTAATTGCCATTTCCCTGTGGGGGTGTTTTGGTTGTTTTTTTTTGTTTGTTTGGTTTTGGTTTTTTTTTTTTTGTTTGTTTGTTTGTTTTTTGTTTTGTTTTGTTTTTTGTGTGTGTGTGTGGCAGGGAGAGAGAGAGTTTGGTTGTTATGTGCATTTCAGGGTATGTGGAATGCAATTTTTGTAATTTCTGTAAATTTCAGTTTCTGCTTTATGTAAAAAGATCTTAGCTTGCAGTTAAAAAGAGTATGGCTGAGCTTCAGCTGTAGATAACTGCAGTCTGCAGAGACATTCCCAAACACATTTTAATTTTACTAGTTCAGATACCATAGTAAAACCAGGGAAATTTGTGTCAGGGAGTGCTGTATAAACTCCCTCACAATCCTGAGCATCAGGCCTAGGATTAAGTCCATGCTGTTATTTCTAAGGTAGAGCCAGTATCTGGCATAGGCCTGAGATTAGTATTATCACATATAGTGATGCAGTTCTCTTTTTGATGGCAGAGTAAATATACCTTAAAAATCTTTCTCTTCTTTTCACTTGCCTAGAAAATGTATTATTTTCATAATTTTGAAACTTCTATTGATAACACACTGTGGAAATAAACAAAAATTGGTTAGGAGGATTAAGGTGTTAATCAAAAACAATAACAAATCAAGCTAATTTGGGGAAGTGAGTTACTTCCAGGAGAAAAAAATTGACAAGCTGCTTTTGTTCAAAAAGAAATCTCATGCTCCTTATTAAAGTCTTTGAAAGAGAACTTGTTTTGGCTTTCCTGAATTATTATCTCTTTTTAAACCCTATAATCTTACACTTTTTAAAATGGGACAAACAAGTACTAGAGCAGTAAATCCTCTAAAACATTCTCAAACCCATGCTAAATAGTCAGAGCAAAATAGCTGTGGCTTGCTGTAAAATTAACTCTTTTAGGTAACAAGCAAGATGGCTGATGTCTTGCTGCTACATATTATTCACTTTTCTTCCTGATTTCTGCATTCATGCAGTAAAAAAGGCCTTTTGGATACTTGCTGAGATTCAGATTAATTCAGAATAATGAGGGAATCATCCTTTTCTTCTGAAAGTCACCTGTATACTTTGTAACTGTAAAAACTTGAAAAAGCATTTCATTTTCTCCAGTGCCTCTCTGACCTTTGCCATCAGTCTGTGTTGGTTGTGTTACAGTCACATTTAGCAGGTTTCTGTGTAGTTTTTTTTTTTAATGAAGATGGGAAATATGCATCAGATGTGCTAGAAAATGGCATTGGTGTGTGTCCCTCTCCCAAGTTTAAACACTGGCTATGGTTTAGTCATAGTGTGATTTGGTAAAGCAGGAGCATGAGTCAAAGTGTGAGTTATTTTGCCATTCTGCCATTTATAACTTGGTTAAACCCAATCCACAGGACTTCTATTCCCATTGCTGTTACTGGTTTGCTGGATTATGGTGATTAGTTTGGTTCTTTGGGAAAAAAAGATATAAAATATTGATAAGGGTCAGACTTGATGACCTCCAAGATCTATTCCAACCTAGATGATTCTATGATTTGATGAAAAACAGCAGCAGTATTTGTGTGATTTGACACAGGACAGCAAAGTATCTGGGGTGAATATGTTTAGTAAGGACAAGCAGTAATATTAAGAGCAAGGGTGGGTTTATGATAATTCACTGCTGTTGTAAAATTCAGAAATATGTATAATTTCTGGATTAGGCTGCTCCTCGCTATTGTTTCCTAGCACCAAACTAGGAAAACAGTGTTCTTCAAATATTTAAAACTTTGTCACACATCCCACACCTTTTGCTTCTCTCTCTTTTTATGAGACTGTATGTCCATTAATTTAATTTTCTCTGGTTATTTTTTAAATTGTATTTTATTTGGTCTGAACATGACCCTTGACATCTGACCAGGCAGGTAACATTCATTCCCAGGTGTTGAGGGCCAGGCAGTGAGTTCTTTTGTATTTTAATGATTATTTCATCCTGTCCTTCAAGATCAGCCTCAGAGACCTGTCAGAACAGTGAATTTACCTTGGATAAGATGATGCCCGCACACCTTCATTTCACCCTCCGTGCTAGACTTTTCTGGGCCACTCACTTGTTTAGCCAGAGAACACTTCTCTCTGCTTTTTCATAATATTTTCAGAAAATTTTTAAACATCTTCAGAAAGCAAATGTGAATCATGCCATCCAACTTCTCTAGTAATATACATATAATATACATAATAATATACATATAATTTTCATGTCTTGTTTTGTGCCTGTTTGACCATACATCCTTACAGGGGAATTAGCTTTACAGCAGACAGGGAATACAGCAAAACCAAGTATTGTCATTCTCAGATAATTTCCCTTCTGGTAATGGAACAAAGCCTTGTACAGTGCTTTATTTTCAGAAAAATGATTATAATGTTTATGATCCATACTTGTGTGTAGTTGAGGCATGTATTTATAAACCCTCTAGCTGGCCTGCTAACTAACACCTTTGTAGAAGATTTTGTACTCACATTATTTAGCATTTTTATTTAGACTATACTTGAGTAAAGGTGTGGCAGATGGGGAAAAAGAAGCCAAGTTTCTTGCAACAGTGCAACAAAACAAATTTTTTGAAGTTAAAATTGAAAGGTCACAATCTGTGAAATAGTTAATTGATGAGATGGTAGAAGGGCACAGGAAAAATGATATGACAATATGGTTTTAAGTAAGACCCAGTTCTGTGTGAAACTAGGAGAGTAACCAGAAGAAATAAATCTCAGGATTTTTTTTTTTTTTTGTAAGTGCAAAGTTTATACATTGATCTTTGTATGTGTGGGAATTAATTTACTGCTTTAATCCAAAGCATTTTGTCAAAGATCTTCTTATAAGTCAAAAGGCACATAATCAATTTCTAAATGTCACCTATATTTGCCATCAAGGTTTTCAGAGACATGTTAGACTTTTCTGTTGCCACTTATTTTCAAGTGAATAACCTAAACTTCTTCTGTATGGAATCTATAAATCAACAGTCTCCTGCCTTTTGGGGTAAAAAAAATATTGAGAAAGCAATAATGAATCCAACTATTTAGCACAAGGAGCAACAAAATAGATAAATTTCAAAAGTTTCCTTGTGCAATACTGTAGCAAATACTGGAATCTTCACAAATACAGAAGTCATTTTAATATAGCCTTAAGTAAAATTAATCATACTGAAACTTCACTTAAATAAATACAATGGGTCTAATTTCTGTGCAACAATTTCTGGTTCTGAAAACCAGTCACTACAAAACTGAAATGGTATATCATAAATTAAAACTAATTAGAAATTAAATCAACTTGCAAAAAGAATTAACCATAGAACTTCAACACAGTAGTATTTTCTTGGGTACAGCTTCTTGTTTAATTTCATATGACTTGTCTCAAAAAATAAATTTTAACATCCTTTTCTTCTGTATTTTGCATAATATATAATCCTGTGACACACAGACTACTTTTTTTTTTTTTTTAAGTGATCAAATCTTATTCTCTTAATGTGAAAGCTCAGCTTTCAACATCTATTTTTAAACGACCAAGTATGTGAGAACGTGAGGATCACTGTCATGGTTCAAGATGTTCTCTCTCCTGTGGGTATATTTTATGGTTTCATTCATTAGTATTATATTCCTTGAGAATTTCTCTCTCTTTCTCCTGTTTCAAACCTGTCTTCCATTTGCACAGGCAGTGGAATTCCTTGTGTGCCTGATACTACTCAGGGAAAAGATCTGAACTCTAGTTTGAGAAGACAAATTAGTATGAAGTGGAAATTGGTGCAGTGTAGGTTTACTTCTTTTGGAAAGATGCTAAAAATCTTTGAAATTTTAAGTGGATCTTAAGCCTATCTTAAACATGACTTCACATCTCTTAGACTGAAAATCGTCTACATCTTACCTTGCTGCAAACATAATTAAAATTTGATCAAACTAATTGATCTCTCCTTTATCTGATGATGTTTGAACCTCATTTGTCTTGTCCAAATAAGAGAAACAGCTCATAGTTGAACTTATATCCATTAATTGCACAGCTTTCTGTGTTTTGATTAGGTCCATTGCAGAACAACAGTGGAACTACTGTTATTTTGTTAGTAGTCAATGATCTCCCATTCAATTCTTGAATAAAGGCTATACTGATTTAACTAATTGGTCCAATGGCAACTTTTCTGTCCTCCATGTGGGGCTCTCTACAGTACCTTTAACTTATGCTTCAGTGCACAATTTATTATTTCTCCATCAATATATTTTTAGTGTATGACACAATAAGCTTTATTGCTCATTCATTTTAGTTTAAGAAATAAGTCTGTAACTTTCTATTATTTATCTTCACTCTTCTCTTTAATGAGTCAAAATGAAATCAGTTATTGAGTACAAGTACTGAGCATTTACATTCATCCTATGCTATCTGCATAATTCTCTACTAAAACCTTCAACAGAAGAGAACACTTAATCCTGACAAAGTTTTTCTTAACTCTTATGAATTAAGACAATCCCTTCTTTTGAAGGAAGAAGCTCAATAAGATTTTACATTGAACATTCTGTGGCCTGAAATATCAGTCCAATAAACCAATAAGACAAAATGAAAAGCTTTTATTTACTTAATTAAAAACCAGTCAGTTTTACATTATTAGCTGATAACTGGTTTTAGCAGTTAAGCTGTGTACAACTAATTTTTTTCCATTATCCTATTCGACTGTAGATCACTTTTTCAGGTGTATTTGTAGCATATTGACAGATTTTTGTATTGCATGCTTTAAAAATAGATTTGTAGTAGGAAATATGAACAAATTTGAGGTTATTCTATGCAAGTCCAGTTCCAAGTTGTATTCACTTACTTCAGTGTCATACTGAATCCATACATTGCAATTATTTACTCTATCCTGAGTTCCAAAAAAGATAATATTTAGAAGCATAACACATACATAATGAAAAGACTGTAGATAATGAAAACATCTAATGAGTCAGTAGAACAAGCAGGTTTTAATAACTTTGCCCTGATTATCTGGCAAATCTATGAGGCCTCTAGAAATAAAATAAGAATCATGCTTGTACAGAATCTATACTTGAGAACAATCTTGGGATTTGCTTCCTAAAAATTGTGTTTCATAAGTGGTAGTTGAAAGATATAGCTGTATTTCTGAGAGGAGGCAATTTCTAACAGACAAGTGTCTGCTAGAAAAAAGGAAAAACTAGTAACATCATGAGCTAATTTTAGAAGTTTGGTCTGGAGTTGTAGAGAGAGGTGAAGTCTTGATAGGAGTTCTTTCCAAATAAAGAGCACACTAATTACAATTTATGTTTGCAGCTACCGTTGCTGTTGGGCTGTGTTTCAAATATTAGTGTCTTTGTGTTTGCTTCTTCTTGGAACTATAATACAGATGGGACCTCAAAAGCACTGTGATTTACCAGCAGGTGTTGGAATTCCAGTCACACTGCTTGTTTGTCAGCCACACAACTGAATCAAAAGGGCATGTTTCCAGAGAGATAGCTGTGCTAAAATTAATTGTGCAGAAGCTTGGACTATGGGACTACTACAAATAGCATATAATATGATAATTTCGTATTTTATACTGCTATACATGCATATGAAACTCTAAGTACTATAACATTATATAATACAAGCATTAAGTAGCTAGACCTACCCAATTTAGTTTAGAGTTTGTAGTTATGGGATTATGCTGCATGAATGAATGAAAAAATAAAACCCACCATTTGAGTCATAATACTTAAACCCAGAATAATATTTTCCCTCTTTCTTCAGACATCTGCTGATTTACTGGGATCTTGTTACTAGAGGTGTTGTCATCTCCTAGTGTTCACACACTTGATTTCTCAGAGTTATTTTCACAGAACTGCTGAGCCAAATGGAAAGAGTAATTAAAACATACACTTTTAGGGAGGATCATAAAGTTCACAGAAGTGTTTCAGATTAGGTGCACCTAGTTGATTGTAAATTAACCCCGTGATTAAGTTCTGCAGCTTTAAGTAGCAATATCTTTTTCTAACCAAAAGGAAGTGGTTCTTGTAGCCCAGTCCCTGTGATCCCTGGTTTGCCTTTGCTGCCTTGGTGGTATCACAGGGGCTGCTGAGATCTCCCCTAGCAGCACTACCAGTGCATAGTCCTATGGATTTGCAGGTTCTGGCAGCTATGGCTTCTGGGTTTATTTTTTTTCATCACTTAGATGAAGTTCATTGATCTCTAATTAGAAAGTGAGGTACATTTTCAAAAAAGCACATTTTCTGAAATTTTTATCTGGATTTGAAATTTTGCTGTCTTTTGACTGGACCTTAAGATAACAGCCATTTGTCCAAATCCTGTTAAAAGACCTGACCACTTGTACTCAGTATGTTTGGAATGTTCCTGTGAGACTTTCTATTGTACCAGCAAAGTTTTTAATAGTGCAGCTCTTCCACTGGAAAAAGCCTCTTTATTTGTTGACCCTGAAGTGTGTAAAATGAGGTAAAATCCCAGAATACAGTGATAATCATCACCTGAACCTCAACTTTTCCTTGTAAGCCTTATTGGATTCTGCACACTTGAATAACTTCCATCTCAGTGAAGTGAAAAATTGGTGCAGTGCGGGAGAATGTAGCCTGTATTTTTCTTTATGAGAGCCTCAGTTTTAGCCATTACTGACAACTTACTCAATATATGATTTTAATGTCTCCTTTGATGCTAGACTATGTATGAAAAAAAAAAAAAATCTTTCCCACATTGCAGAGTCAAACGGGGTATTTTTACTGCTAGTAACTTTGATTTTTTCCAGCTGAATGGCACTGATTTTTTTTTTCTTATTCCTTTATTTTGTAATCATCTATTGCTTTTTTATGGTCCTCTCCCCTTGATTTTTAACTAGGCATGTTCAGATAACTGCACAAGTAAGCTGGCATAGAAAACCTACAAACAAAAATGAACTCTGCTCTTCATATCACTAACTGCCTAATTAGCTTTTTTTTCTCTACTTTAGAAAGTGATATGAATAGTTACTCTTGAGGGTTGGAAGACTCCTAGAAAAATGACAGGAATAGCAGCAATGACAGAAATAGCAGAATAGATTGTTGCAGAATCCAGCTTAAACATTTAACACTCAGAAAATTTTAAATTTTAAGGTTTTTTTGGTGATAATCTCCTATTTCACATAATGTAAAAGAAAGCTTTCAATCTCTGCTTTTTCTTTATGTTTGTGTGTCTGACTTTATCCTTTCCAGTGAAAGAGACAACCTGTCATGTTTTTACCCATGTCCATAATTTAAATTTAAAGTCTTTAAATCCTGAAAGCCTGGAGAACTCGGGATTTGGTATATTGCAATTACACTTAACACATGAGCCCATGCCTAAAAAAAAAAAAAAAAAAGTCTGTTTTACAGTGTATTGGCACTGAAATGCAATGAAATTGAAGGTATGTGAATCAATCTACCTAAATATTTACTGCTTTAATGAACTCTGAATTTATGGGTGTGCATATTGAAATGAGGTAATTATTTTAAATAGCACCTATGTATTTTTAGCTAAAGAGACTGTGAAATTACATCTCCTTAAATCAACTCGAGGTTTGTTTGTATGGGTTGAGAAAGCACCACAGGCTGCTGCAGGGCAGGGGCAGCAGTAAGGAAACAAATACCAGTCTTGTTTCCACTCTGGTGTTGTGGGGTGGGTAAGGCAGAGGGATGAATTTCACACCAATGTGAATACTTGACTGGAGTGTTCTTTAAAGTGGATTATTTGAATTTCACTCCCTGCAGCTTGTGAAGAGTAGGCTGTAGCAGAGAAGTGCAGGCTGAGAGGGACCTCTGGAGGTCTTCTCGTCCAAATTCCTCCTCAAACCAGTGCTGACTTCTAAGGTGATCAAGATTGTCCAGGCACTTGGGTTAAACAAGCTTTGAAAATCACTAAGGATGGACATTCCACAGCCTCTCCTACTTTCATAGTGAAGTATATTTCTTAGTAGCTTACTGGAAATTCCTCTACTGCAATTTCAGATTACTGTCTCCTGTCCTTCCACAGCGCACCTTTGGAAAAGGTCTCTCTGTCTAAGCCCCCCTGTAGGCACAAAAGGCAGTGGTTACCTCTCTCCTTTTGCGAGCATAAAACAAGTCTCTTCCTCCACTGGATTTTCTCGTTTGAAATATATTTCTTGTGTTGTTTGTGGGGCTCAAAACTAGTCTTTGTGTTCCAGAAGTTTCCTTGTGATGCTGAGTAGAAAGAAACAAACACTTTGCCTGCTGGCTAAGCTGTTGCTAATGCAGCTGGGTACGTGGTTTGTCTGCATTGCTGCAAAGAGATACTGCTGACTCATGTTCAGCTTCTCCTTCAGATCATTTCCTACAGAGCAGCAATACAGACAGACACTTCCCAGCCTATTGCAATGCACGAGCTTATTCCCTCCCACATACAGGGGTATATTTGTCTCAGATACAAGAAAACTTCTGGTTATTTTTGCTTAAGTAGTTTCACAGTTAAATTGCCATCTTCTTTGAGAAAGAAAAAAAAGCCATCAGCTGACCTAATTATAAATATTAATTTACTCTCTGTTGAGCGTTTTGCACTTTTTAGAATTACATCATAGCAAAGACATTTTTATACAAAAAAGGCATCAACAGCCGTTGATTTGGGCTATATGGCCAGGCAATAAAAAAGGTACTTGGAGTGTCCAACTTTGTACAGCAACCAGACTATAAATACTCCATACTGTGCACTGCTTGGATGGAAATATACCATGGCTCAGGCATGCCATTTTATGTAAATAACTAATTCTTCCAAAGAGCTCTTCCAGGTTCCCTAAAATTAATACACTGTAGCACTGTTAGAAGGGCTTTATTAATTTAGTCACTGCTGCCACAGTTATCAGGGATAGAACATTAACTTCAAGTGGATTTTTTTTAACTCAACATACTCTCAGGTGTTTGCTTCAAATGCTGATGATAGCCAGATCAAAGCATGAACGTTCTGGTACCTTCTCTGCTTACAGACAAGGCTTCTTCCTTCTTTTGTGTTTCTTAGCGGAATCCTGGTATGCATCCTCCTAGACAGCATCAGTAGAAAGTGGTGCTGCTTGGGATTCATACTAATATTGTTATCCAATAATTGAAGTAGGGATTGAAATTACTCTGTATGTGGGGGGTTTTTATATTATTTATCTGTATCCATTTATATTCACAGTGAATTATCGCAAGTGGACTGGCCTGCCCTTTGATGTAAATTAATACAAGGGCATTTGTACTTTGAGATAAGTACATGCTAATAGATGGATGAAAAAACCTAAGTGAATGTATGACAGTTTTTCACTTGGATATTTAAAAATTGATAAGGACCAGATTCTGCCTGGGTTATGATCTTACTTCATTATAATTTAAAGAAGGTCACAAGGCTTTTGTCTGTGTGTGTTGGGGGGAAATTGTTTTCGCACAGAACATTACTCCTGAAAGATATAAGCGCTCTATTTACACATATAGAAGAGTTCTCAAGTCTTCCAGGAAATCTGCTTGAAAACTATTTACAGTATTAGTATGCAAATTATATACCACACACTAAATGGGAATCTTGCAGCAGAGCACTGTGACATGCATCTCACTATTTGAACTATGGTAGAACGGTTAAAAAAAAAAAACACAAAAAGAAAACACAGCTGGATATAATTGTGTTCAAACACACACTTATTATGTTAATGAGGGCATACAAATAAAATTAAATGTTGTCCAGCAAAGGTTTTCCCACAAAGACTGAGTTATTTTAGCAAAATGTTCAGATAATGCAACTTTTTGTGTTTATTTTAATTGAAAAGATGTTTGATATTTATTCCTAAATATTGACAGATGAAATTTGGCAGCATCAGAAAAGCAATAAAACCCATCTTGCATCAAGTATAATTTAATAAATATACTTCAGCTGAGAACAAGACATAAATGGTGTCCCAAACTACATTAGGTGCTTCCAGTCATATAATTTAAATCAAATTATGAGAATGGTATTGATAGAGGTAGTGATTATATGTCTTAAGCAGCTATTGTTACCTGGGGTTGTCAGAGTAGTTGATCCACCCTTTAGTCACCTCTGCTTCTGCACTGATGCTTCCTGATGCTTCCCTGCCTCTACTTTCCTGGGACTGCTCTCCTGTTGGCTTCTCTTCAGCCCCACCTTGGTCCAGCTTCTCCCCCCACAGCCTCTCCTGCCTGCCCCTGCCCGAGCAACGTCACTCCAGTGTGAGAGGTTTTAAACAGCCAGCTGTCACTAAGAATCCACTGTCTGTTCTGGGTTGGACCTCTTTGCAACCAGCAAGATTTGCCCTTGTTTCATTTCTAAAAGTCTCCCAGAATTTCTTGTCCCCCTTGCATCAATCTGCACAATTCTGGCATGTAAGTTACCCAGGCAAGTTGCAAGATCTGTCTGTACCAATTTACTGCTGGTGGGCTTGAAATCTTAAAAATAAGAGGCTTCATATGAGGTTTATGCCTTCTTTTTTTTTTTTTCCCTCTCCATTTTTAGGACATGGTTTTAACAAACCATAACTGAAAACTGAACAATTAACAGTTTGTGCCTTATGCAAGTGTGCCTGCTATTCAGATTGTTACTTTCAAAGGCTGTAGATGATGTTTAAAGCCCCTGCCTGCTTCACTGCCAGCTGCTGCTGTAATCCTAAAGTAGATGCACTTGGCTTTTTTAAACTTTGTATTTCAGTATACTGTTCTGGGAAATTGCTTTCTGTTTTTAAATTGGCCATCATGCAGAACTTTGTATTTTTCAACCAGCCTTTTTCTTTGAGATTTGCAAGTTATTTTTGTATGCAAAACCTCTCATTTTTGCTTATAAGCACAAAGGGTACTGTCCCGATTCTAGTGTGTCAGATGCAGTCTTAAGAATATTGTCTCTTTTTATCATTAACATTGAGGAACTGTTTCTGCTTCAAATATTATATGATCAAATGCACACTAATTTATTACTTTAAAATAGAAACTTATTTATTTATTAATTAATTAAAAAACTATACTGGATTAAAAAAATCAGTCTGTTGTTTAGAATATTTTCCAGAAGCAAAGTACCATTGCTTTGTTTAATGAAAGCTATTTTTTTCTTAGCTATATAAGAATTTAAATTTTTTTTGTCTTATTAAATTTACAGTCATATCAAGAATTTTTCATTATGATAAGAAGGCAGAGGTTGTATCATTAGAAAAATAGTAAGTCCAGTTTGGGTGTTGGGCAAGTAAAGTCAATATCTTGCTACTTTCATTAAAAAAACCCCAACCTTCTTTCACTAAAAATCTGCTCCCGCTAGTGAGCAGATTTTGTAGTTTCCTCTCAGTGTCAATTGTAATCCCTCTAAAATCAATAGACAAAATTCACCTGAGATCAAACACTTATTTGTTTCCAGCAATGGGTAAAAACCAGATTTACACATAGATTTTATACTTAGAGGTAAGTGTCAAAGGAAGATGAATTAGGAGAGACTAGAGTACTTGTGTGCTTTGGGAGGCCACAGAGTTGTAAGAATGAGCCACTGAAACCCAAGTCTGATGTGTTGAGAGTAATTTTATTTAGACTGTCAGTGTTCTGGTTAGGCTGCAAGAAGCCTGTTTTGTTGTTTTGTTTGGGTTTTTTTTCCTTACTTTTCTGAAGAAACAAACACATTGATAATTTTTTCTAAAGAAAATTCATTTTAAAAGAAGATGCTCTTTAAAAACTGTCCCCAAACCACATGCTCCTGAAGTGAGCCTGAGGTTTACAGCTGAGGTGAATATTGCACAATTCTGTTTATTTTGTCTCATTATGTCAACCATTCTCCTTAGATGGATAACTAGAATGTAATGAATTACTTCCTTGGCAAAAGCAAAGCAGAAACTGGTTTCCATTATTGGCAATTTATTTAATTTCAATTTCATGGTGTGGAATTTATTTTTCAGTATTGCACACTGAAGAGGAGTAGCTCAGAGAAGTTCCTTCACAGATTTAGCCTTTTGCTTTCCTTTCTTTTAATAGCCTGGCTGTGTAAACACGACTGAAGTGGATATAAAAAAATCTTCAAGAATGAGAAATCCACATAAAACAAGAAAGGTAAGTATAGTTATATGAAAAGCAGGATGTTGAAGAAATTTATAGAATGGATTTCCATCATTTCTTATAGCATCTTTTTCTTACAGCTGCAAGGAAAAAATGCATGAACGTATGTTAATATTTCATAACTCATAGTTGAATTAGTATTAACAAATTTGGTAATGCTAATTGAATGCTGTCACATAAGATTTTGGAGAAATAGAAAGAGATTTTGAAGAGAAAATTAGTTTTTGCATGCTTTATTCATGTTGTTTAGTAGATTGAATAAAGCACATTAAAAAGTTTCTGTCAGTAATTAAGGAAAAAAAAAATTAAAATTCAGCGTAAACTCTAACAGCATTTCTTGTCCTGGTCTTAATGAAAAGGGTGTCCCTCTTTTACAATTATGCCCAAAATGAATGGCTAGACATTATGGAAGAAATTAGTTTTATCTGAATTAGGTCATAATTAGAGTGTCACTTCTCTAGGGATGTACAGATGGATTGGTTCAACACTTAAATCCTTCGCACCATAACCATGCAGATTGACTCCCACTTTGAAGTACTTCCTTTGAGGTGTATTTGCATGTTGACCCATAGAAAAGTGTGTTTTAAGAAGGGAAGTATATTTAGAGAAAGTTTTAGCTTGGCTTATTTATGATAGTGAAAGATCCAGATTAGTGTAATGTACCAGCTAGTAATTGCAAATTTGGAAGTCCTCCAAATAATCCGTGTGTTAGTGTACTTCTCAGGATACTCCACCTACCAGTCATCTTCACTTACTGTAATAGCATCTCTCAGTGTCATTCCCCATGTTTACTATGATGCTAATATAGAGACCTAATAATAGTGGATCCTTTGTTGTGTGGCTTTGTGGAATTGTAGGAGTTTGGGAGTCTTTATTTCACATTCCAATGCAGAAGCACGATTTTATCTGAGTGCATGGGTTATTGCAGTTTCTTTAGGGAAGGATGATCTTGGCTAACTTCTTGAGCACAATGCACTAAAGTAGGCATTACTATGAGTGTGTGCAGAAAGCATTGCCTGAAAGCAACCATCACTGTTCCATATTTTTTTGCACAGTCTGTCTATGGCTTACAAAACGACATTCGAAGTCACAGCCCTACGCACACACCAGTGCCAGAAACTAAGCCACCCACAGAAGATGAACTACACCAAGAGGTTTGGAACATAACTACAAACATGTACTTTCAAATGAACTTTTTAAGAAATAACTTTACTAGGTATAAACCCCAAAATTATTGTAACTGGGAACCTATTCAAAACAGCTGTTGCAAACATTTTATAAACCTTTTCCTTGTCTCAAGGTATATGGATTTAAGTATGTAACTTCCTCAAAACTAATGAGGCAAAACCTGAATTTTTGTATCATGCATTAAACACCTAAAGGCAGTGGGAAGTAGGCTAGTGCGTGGGTTCATTGTATAGTAAAGGCCATTAACTCCTTCAGCTACAGACAGCTTGCTCTTCTTTCAACACTGATTTGAGCTTTGGGGGTATACTTACCACCTCATGTAAGCATGTATAGGTTCACACACTTATCTACTGTTAAAACTTTGTTAATCCTTCCTGAGATGTTAGAGTCTGGAGAAGGTAAATGTCTGACAAAGTGTTAGTCCTCCTCAAAAATCTAAAAAAAAGGCTAATTGGATTTCTGTTGATGAACCTTTAGGGAAAATGTTTTATTGGGCACATTTTTTGTCTCTGCATGATCTTTTCTCTTTACTAGAAACTTCTCTTTAATATTTTAGATCTACACTGGTGAAATGTTGTTTTAATTCAGATATATTTCTTTTCTGTCCCCTAGAATAAATTAAGGTTCAATTACATCCCTAATAAAAAAAGTTATAGAGTCAAGCAATAAATTACTCATAAAACTCTTTGCCTTCCTTTCTTGCAGATTAAGCACTGGCAAATGCAATTAGACAGACATAGATTAAAAATGTCAAAAGTTGCAGAGAGGTACGTATATTGTCACATTTTCTATTTTTTTCAATTAGACTGGTAACTTTTGGGAAAAATGTCAGTATGAAATAACTTCAAAGAGCTATTCACAGCAAATAGGTCTTCAAAGAGAGAATGGCAGCTCAGATGTCATAGAAATAACTGATGAGAATTTCAGTGGAGAAATATGAAGTTCTTTTAGTGATAAAAATATTCCAGATATTTTATGATACATTTCTGATAAACCTGAGTCACTGAAAGAGCCTCTGACCAAGTGATCACAAGTTTCACCTTACCTTGGCAGGGAGGCTAAATGGGAATAGGTCTGGGGTTTTTGTTTTGGTATTTCAAAAGGGCAATCACTGATTAAGCAAGGGAACTGTCTGATGTGGAGCTCCGTCAGTGCTTGAGCAAAGTGAGTTTGGGCTCAGTTTGGGTCAGAGATGTAACACTAGTAGGAATCTGTCTCCAAATAAGACCAAAATTTGTCAGGAAGGGTCTAGAAAGCAAATAAAACAAAAAGCCCAACACTACAGAAAATTGAGCTGCATAGGGTTTAGTAAAGAAAGTAAGGCCAAATACAAATTGCTCTTCATCTTCTCATAAACATTTGGGAATATATGTCTACTTATATATGTGTTTGTGTGCATACATATGCAATTAAATACAAATATTTATTTATAAAGAGAGCACGTTAAGATTTTTGTGTTTGCTGAACAGTAAAAATACAGTGTACACTAAATATAATAGGAATTGAAAAAGAAAAATAGTTGTCCTCACTTGTCAACAATTTAACAAAAATTATGAGGCCAAAGGAGACAAAGCAAGCAGAAATAAGGACTATGGAAGATGTAACTTACCAGAATACAAGCCAAGTTTTTTAGCATGTGCAACTGAGTCAGACCAATTCCCGATTATTAAAAAAAAAAAAAAAAAAAAAAAAAAAAAAAAAAAAAATTACTTTTGAAAAAGTAAACCTGGGAATAGTGTCCTTTGATCAGGAAATAATAAAAATATTAATTATATTTAAGAGAAAATTAGAAGTGTACTAGCAACTGCAGGGCCAATAAGTATATCCTGCATAATGAGCAGTTTTTTAGAACAGATTTTAAGGAAACTGATGTTTAAAACCAGAGGGATATAAAACATGATCCTTTATGAAGACAAATGTGCATGGAAGAGATTGTATGATCTAATTTATTAATGCCTAAAGGAACTTTAAACGGAGCTGTGTGGAAGTATTAAGGAAGCTTATTTTATTTCTACTCTTGGTAGACCTGATCCACCCCTCCTTCTTCAGTGGTTCACTTTCAAAAGGCTTGAGCAAACCTATTTCACCCTGAGCTTGTAGCTGCCTTCTGAGTGTGCACACACAATTACCATGGTTCACTTGATGCAGGGTAACTTGTTAACTGGGATAACCTGATCTGGTTTCTTCTCCTCCTGAAATGACAATTTTTGATGCTTTTATTTTCCTAGTCTATTAGCTTATACAGAGCAGTATTTGGAATATGATCCTTTTCTTGTGCCCCCTGATCCCTCAAACCCTTGGATATCAGATGACACCACTTTCTGGGAACTGGAGGCAAGGTATATAATTTTATTTCTTGTTTGGCAGTAATGGAGTATAACATGCTTTTCTGGAAATGTGAAGATTTCAGACAGAGGTACGGCAGGGAGGTACTGAGGCAGAAGGGCAATGCAGTACCCTTTTGGTCTTTCCAGTTTTATAGTTTTGTAAGATGGGAAGTGCTATAGATTAATAAATCTATGTGAAATGTTACTGTAACCAGTTTTCAGGCTTCTAGTATGATAAAAAAAAAAAAAAAAAGACAGCTTTTAAAATCTGGTAACATTCTTGGTTGGAAATTTTTAATTTTCTGTGTATTACCTTCAACCTGTGTAAATACTAACAGTCAGTTTGCTCATTGTTGAACATTGCAGAGATGTGAGCACTCTGAAAAGTGAGAAAACCATGGAACTTTAGGACTTAGTCTAAATTATGATCACAGGTTGTTAGAATACTGAAATATTGCTCACTTTGGGTTCTGTTAATTTTCCTTCTGTAGCAAAGAGCCAGGACAGCAGAGAGTGAAACGATGGGGATTTGGAATGGATGAAGCTTTGAAAGACCCTGTGGGAAGAGAGCAGTTTCTGAAATTCTTGGAGTCAGAATTCAGTTCAGAAAATTTAAGGTAAATGAGAGCTACTTAATTTTTAATAACCTGTAAGTTACATTGGGTTTTTGTTTTGCTGGGTTTTTTTCCTGTTACTTTTCAGTTTTTGACTCCTTCAAAAATCTTCCTCAACTTTCAGAATTAATTCATCCAGATTGCTCCCTGCTTTCATGTACAGGCTGAGGTAAATATTTATATAGTTAGCAGAGACTCACATGAAGCATATTTTTCCATTCATGTTCAACTTTTGGTCAAACTCCTCATGTAAGAACTTTTCTCTCAGCTTGTCTTTTAAACAGGTAGAAAACTGTGTCATTAAAAGCCTGGTTCAATATATTTTATTTAGTCAAATATTATGAGAAAATTAAAATGAAAATAAAATGTTTAAAAATAAATAAAGATCTAAAAGTAAAATTCACAGACTTTTATCAGGTTGATCTGGGGATCATTCTGAAAATCTCCACTAATATTCTAGTATTTGTACATCTGACACAGCTGAAGTAGGGTGACATCTAGCTCTCACATTCCTCACTAATTGTAGAATGGAAAAGTGTTCCTAGTGGATGAGGCATATAGGGTATTTTTTTAAAAGTATATTTACAGAATTACTTCTAAATGAGGGGGAAAAATTATTTGATTTTAAAAATGATAGTCTATTGGTTAATAGCATGTTTTGTTTTTGCTGTTCTAAGAAAGTCATATTTCAGTAAGAGTTATTTCAGAGAGATTAGTAACAGCCTTTATATAGACAAATTAAGCTGAGCATAGTACAAAAATATAGGCAACATGTTTTTCTCTTGATTCCACCTTCTTTTCAGATGTCATCTGTATCACTTTCCATTCACCAATAATATAAGTAGCATAAAATCCTATTTGCATTTACATTCTAGAACTCAGATTAATCCTAACCTACTTTTTTCCTATGCCAATTCTCACTCTAAAGTGGTGCAGCATAACCATTCATACTAAAATTATGCTTTTGTAGCATCTTACAAGAGGCATTTAATATTTATGGTGTTGATTTATAAATGCCGAGTAATTGCACAGATCTCCTCGTTGTTAATTTAAATTTATCTGCAGAATAATTGGAGTTGGAGTTCTCTAAGTTGCTGACCATGTTCATATTCAAACATTAACTTTGTATCACAAATACAGCCTGACCTGTATGTGTATGTTGATGACTTCATTTTCCACAGATACAGATTTTTCTTATTAAAAAATCCAATTGATAAAATGAGTTTTTTAAAATCAGAATAATACCAAGAAAACAAAAGGTAATTTTTATAAAAATTATTATTTAAAGAGCATCCTGGTAATTTGTTATGGAGAGCAGCTGTTCAAACATGAACCTATTGAGCCCAGTGTGTGCTGCAGTTTCTGGTGCTTTTCTGTGATTAATTTGTCTCTCTGCCAACTAGACTGTTACCCACATAATCCCTAACTCTTTCATCTAATCCTATTTACAACACTAAATACAGGCAAACTGCAAGTAACTGATCTAGAAAAACTCTCTCAAGAAATTTCTTCAGAAATGGTTCCTTGACATGCCATCTACTCTTCTGTCTCTTCCTCTAAATTCTTAAATTTGCATTGTAAAATATAATATCTGAGTAATGGTGAATATGATCTTAAAGGCCAGGCAGAGGATAAATTTGCTCTGAAAAGGTGCTTTCTCTGATAATTAACTGGAGGGAAACTGTCTCAGAAGCTCAGAGTTATGTTTGTAAATTCCCAAGCTGTAGGGAAATCAATCCATTAGGTTAACATTGTAAATTTGGGTTAGAAAACATGAATTTGTAAAGCTTCTTGTGTAAGGCTGTCAAAATATTTTAGATGTCAATAACAGAAATTAAAAGCTTGATGATTTCAAGCATTACCACTAAATAAAACCTTAGATAGCAACCACTTTTGCTGCTCACCTGTTAACGCCATCATGGTAATTTGGAGGTTTTTAGTGGCATTTTTTAAATTATTATTTTGACAGCCACCTTGAGAAAAATAATTATGTCCACCCACATCTTCCCACTGCAACAAATTCAACTCAAATCAATTTGTGGTTCTTGTACTTTTGCAGATCTGATCATGATAAATTTTACAACACTGCCAAGTCTGTAGTTGGATAGGCAGCTGGGATAGGCAGCTTTCAGGATTTCCAGCCGAGCACACAGGATACAGCATGGACTGCAGGCATGACAGCATTAGTAGATTAGATGTCTTATACCTCATTTTGGTGAAGCAAATTCCAAAACCGAAGTGATAAGCCTACCAGATACCATTTCTATTCAAGTGTAATGATTTTACGTAGCAAAAAGTCCGAGTGTTACTGTTACATTGATTTCAGCTGAGTGTCTAAGGTATCTGAGAATATCATTCTTGGTGGATACAGATCCTGTCTTAAAGAACACAACAGGGATGAAGGAATTTGAGCCATGTTTTAATACTAACTGTGCAGTGATCAGGAATATAACCAGGTTTCCCCTTCTTGCTTTGTGTCTCTGTGCTTTTTTTTCCCCTTTTTGCCTGTAAATGGGGCTTAATAGTATTTCACTCTCTGAAGGAGTGTTGTAAAGCATAGCAGAGGAATAAAACTGTCTAAGCAGTTCTGTCAGTGCAGTAACTCCATTACAGCATGACTGCAGTTGGCAGGTTGGATTCTGTGCTCACCTAATGCCGGGTATGACTTGTGATCTCTTGTTACCATGCAGATTTTTTTGAAGAATTGCCTTGTGTGTTGCTTAATACACAGAACAAACAGCTAAAGTAACCTATGATTTGGATAATAGATTTATGAAATTCCCAATGCTTATTACAAAAATAGTGACCATTGTTTAAAATTCACAAGACTAAAATTTGAGCATGATCCAGTACTACTGAGCTTGGTCACAAGGTTTTCCAAGTACTAAAAAAAAGTACTTTTCAAAGAGAGTGAGTTTATGAAATCAAACTTACTGCAACATGGCACCTGGAGACCTAATGTTTTTCATTTCTGTAGGAAATTGTATTCCTCTTCTTGTCCTTCCTTTGTCTGTAGTGCAGCAGAATTCTTTGGAAAGTTGTTATTTGTATGCTCAACTATAGGTTTGTTTTCAACTGGTTGTTTTGTAGGAATTGCAGCCAGAAAGATTAAATAATTTCAGACCTGCCAACCTGAAAGCCTATCCAAATCCTTATACAGTATTACAGTGGGTGTGATCTCCAAAGCAGCTCTAAGATGGAAAAACTTCCCAGGTTAGTGAAGGGAGAGTGGTGACAGGTTAGGTTCCATGATATGCAGAAGGAAAAGCCACCGGACCCCTTACCTCTTCTTTGATGCTCATTGTTTAGGTCTGTAATGTGGGACTAGTAGGGAAAAGGAGCTTTTCATTCTTGTTATCCAGAAAAAGAAGAGAGAGACTGAGACATTTGCTAGATTTGGATGTTTTCCCTGAATATTTTTTGTCTAACCATCCCCCTGCAAGCTGATATTTTGTGAGGTGTTTATCCTTTACACTGGTGATTATGAGGCCCTATTGTGGGTACTAATAACTTGACCAAAATTTAATCCTCAAAGCTGAAATTGCCTGTGAGTTATTTCTCATTCAGACTCAAGTCTTAAATGCCAAGTGCCAGCAATGTTGCCTTTTCTAGAGAGTAGATGAGAACGAACTATAAATTGCAAGATTTAATGAGTTTCTTTGTGATTGTCGTGAAATCCTTCAGTTCTACTGTTCCTTGAAGCTTGAAATTGCAGTTGACAAGAAGGTGGACTCTAGAAATCAGAGAGCAGTGTTTCCTGCCCCTGGAAAAATATGATTTGATTTTATTAATAGAGTTTGTTTAGGTGTTTGTTTGCTTTTTCTGAAAATGCTGAAAGGTTTGGCCTCTTACTTGTTGTGTCACATGCACTGAGTGCAAAGTTCACATAATTCCCACTTCAGTGTTTCCACACTGACTATACCTCACACATTTCACAGAGAACCACTGCAGCCTTTCTCCCACTCTTTGTTCCTGCAGGCTAAATTTAACTGATTAGCTTGATCTGGAATCTGGCTGCACCTGACATTTAGGTCAGTTGATGGGACAGAATCTGTGCTGCAGCTGTGCTATTTAACCATGAGGCCACCGTGGCTTTGAAAGTAATCCAGCTGGAGGACATTAATCCCCAGATATCTTGCAACATGTGTTTTACCAGTCCATGTGGCTGGATGTACTACTACTGTACACTATGCACTCTCCCTCTGCTGTGTGACCCAGCATGGGGCAGCCCAAATAATGGGTAGAAGACAGCAGCGAAATTTACACTCAGGTACTCAGGTCTCTGTTCAAACAGTGCTGAGCACCTGCTAGAAAGGGTCTCCATGGCAAAAGCAAACCTCCACCAACAGGAAATGCAGTTTCATCTAAAGGCAGCCAGACTGAGTTCTAGTTCCTTACACGAAATAGCACCAAGGCTGTGTATATCATTGCCCAAAAGATGCAATTCCTCTTCTCCCCTCTCCTGCCCTTGCACATAGTTAACGTTGCAGACTGTATGCTTTTTGCTACAGGAGTAGGGAAGCCTTGCTCTGGTCTCAGCTCATGAGGCAGAGAGCTGTAAAACGGTACAGAGAGCTCTTTTGATTTGAGGCCCTGTGCTGAGGTCTTGCTGACTCCATTTCAACTTCATCTGTGCTATTGGTTGCCATGGGATATTGAAAAAAGTTATTTTTGAAAATGCAAGAGGTGGCAGCCTTATTTTTGTCATTTCCTAACTTTGAATATTTGAATTCAACTCTCTGTGGGAGGAGGGCAGGCATCTTTTCTTAAAAGATAAGTCAGTAGATTAAAATCTTAAAATGTGTGTTGGCTGTGAAATAAGCACCCTAGACATAACACAGAAATCATAATTATTCCCACTTTTAGAGAGGTTTCTATATTTAGAGCTTCACATTTTTAATAGAGTCTTTGAATGCTTTTGTTAGAAGTGTAAAATTAAATTAATCTGTCAAAGAACTGGTGTTCAGCCTGTAAGAGTGGGTCTAAACAACCTCCCTATTCTATGCTGCAAGCATAGAAGTTAAATTTATTGAAATTTATCTCCCATCTATTTCCCCATAATTGACTGTAACCTACTATATGAAAACAGTTTACTTGCAAAAGAAAATAGCATCCTAAGGCATGTTTGCAGTGTCTTCCAGAATTATTGGCAGTGATACAATGGAACAAAAAGGGAAGTGACATCTCTGAGCTAGATCAGCAGGACGCCTGCAGGGAGATAGAAAATGTGTATTTACAAAGAGCATCCTTCCCTTTCATTTTTGTGTTCCTTACCTGACTTGGAGACACATGAGTAATCAGTCAATCCCAGAAGATGCACTTGAAGGTGTTAGCACTACAGGATATGTGCTTTTAAATGCAAATATCAAAAGCAGCTTAAGGAAACCAAAGTAGGTTGCCCAAATTGATGAGAGTGAACTGAATTAGAGTTTGTGAGCTTTGCAGTTTTTAAACTTGAGTTATCAGGCATTTCTTCTTGCTGCATGGCCATCAGATTCTCAGGAACCTTCCCAGGCTCTGTGCAGAACTATGTTCAATTCACACTGTAGTTCATATATAAAAGTGATGCTACCCAGAAGTTTTGAAACTGGAGTTCTACTGGCATCTAAGATCCCCTTAGTGACCTTGGAGAGACCACTGTACATTATTATATTATTAATGTATTTGCAAAACTGGGACAATATTGCTTCTTTGTCTCTTGGAGAATCTTAGATGAAAAAAATTGTGCTTATGTGCTACTGAAATTGAAGGTTGTAGAAATATCTAAAGTAGTCTTCTTAGTAGCGTGAAGCTGACCATATTGGCTTGTGGAAAATGAACTCAGGCTCCTTCCATCTGTGCTACAAAGAAATTTCTAAACAGGACTATGAAGGAATAATTGCTTTCTGAGAGGTAAATTTTCTCAAGGGAAGAATATCTTATAGCAGGAATACTGTAAGGTTTGGTGTGCTTTACTATCCTCTCTTTGCAATAATTAAATAAAATTAGAATTTGGATTGAGGGTGGTATCACTTTGCTTTCTTGGGGGTCTGAGTATAGTTTCACCATTCTTCTCTCCTAGCACATCCTTGTTGAACTCAGCTAAGAGAGCTTAAGTTGATCTCACAGTGTAAGCAGGGTACAACCACATTTTAAAGGTGCACCCGATTTATTTCTAAGCCTTGGAAAATCCAGATGATTTCAAAGTTAAATCACTTCAAGGATCAGCTGTGTCAGAATAATAATGAAAAGTTGCAATGATATATATTGAGTGTTTACCAAAGTCAAACTTGAGTTGAGCTCTGAGAACCTGAACCATGTCTAAGAATGGGATCCTAAATTAATTTAGGATTATTTTATGCTGTGAGAGAGTCCGAACACCAATAGAGGAAATAATTAAATAGAGCTTACAGCTAGTTAGCTATGATCATAAAGTTCTCAAGATGTTTTTAGTGATCTCACTCTGGGACTGAATGAGGATACAGTGAACTGGCTGCACTACTATGGCTGCCCAATGTTGGTTTGCTCAGCAGCAGAAGTGAGAACATGTAATTCCATTCAGCATTTTTAGCAAAAATATGCATATAAATGGAATGCTGAAAAGAGAATTTAAATTACTATTAGCAAAACAAATTCTTTTTTAATGTATGCATGTGGGTAACAAAATCAGAGTTACACAGTTTAGGATTTAGTAGGACTCAGAGATTCATGTACATAGCAAGAATGTAAATTATTAGTTTTTGAAGGAATGTCAAAAAGCTTTTTAAGAATGTTTATAAGTAATATAAGCCCTTGTGGCTCAACCAAAATGAAGCCTCAGCTTAATTTCAGCTAAATCTGGAATCTTCCTGTAAGCATGTTACTCATTCATAAGTAATGAAGGATTTCCTAGCCATCCCATGAGGAGCCCTGTGATAATTGATTCCCTAGGTGGATTGATTGCCTTGAGACAGTATACCAGAATGCTGATCCTAACATCAAATCATTCAGCTTTTTCTTATTTTAGCATGCCTAGATGAAAACTTCAGTTACTTAATTTCCTTTTTAAGAGCAAGGGAGGATGTGGGCACTTTGTTAGTGGTTATCCTGAGCTGGAAGTCAAGATGCTGTGTTGTGCCATAGGTTCTGGTTAGCAGTAGAAGACCTGAAGAAGAGGCCCATCCGCGAAGTTCCTGCTCGCGTCCAAGAAATCTGGCAAGAATTTCTTGCTCCAGGTGCACCCAGTGCTATCAACCTAGATTCAAAAAGTTATGACAAAACCACTCAGAATGTGAAGGAACCTGGAAGATATACATTTGAAGATGCTCAGGTCAGCTTGCAATTGTGTTTGTGGACATTTGAAATGGAATATTGGCTGGTGAAATCTATATACAAAAATGAGTTGTATTTGGGAATTAAATGATAATGCCCTGTTTCCAAAAATGCCATTTTGGCAATGCAAATGTGTAACATTCTTTGTTCATGAGACATATGAAGTTCTTCATGAAGCTTCTGTGCTTGATATAGAGTTTTCAAGTGGACTTTGAATAGAGGAAAGCATGTAGTGAAGAAAAAACGAAATACTTCTGTATTAAATGCAACACTTCATGTGACTTATAACTTAATATTTCATCTTTGAAGACTTCTGAGTAAAGCAATAGAATATAATTGGATTCACAGTAAAAGTAGCAGAACTGGTGTCATCCTCCATTTTCATCAGCAGCCCAGTGATGAAAATTTAATTATTAATGCAAAGTGAAATGGTGTCAAAAGGAGAGATTGAGATCATATCCCTGTAGAATTTCCTATAGCGTGATTATTAGGTCATCATCTTGGGAGTCAGGAGATGCTACTACAGGCCCCATGAAGGAGAGAAGAAAATTGAATTAGGCTCTCTACTTTTTGGGAGAATGCCTCTGCCCCAAATATGAAGGGGAATAATTTTCCCTCCTTTTCATTTTTCCATTATGAGAATAGCAACCTATGAAGAAGCAATGAAATTTTCATTAGACCCTGTGTCATAGCCAATGTTTTGAAGTACTCTGCATTAAACCAAACATGCAATTTTTGCTTGCATCTGCTGACCCCTGGAGATTTAAAATGCAGTGTATAACAAAGACATAAATGGCAAAAGTAAACAGTAAAGCAAGCTTAAAGGTTTTAAAAATATGTCTTTGCAGTTAAGTGAGTAATGGACATTTAAATTCCTTGCCAGTATCCTTTTTATTTTTTTATAATAAGTGTAAAATTTCAATACCCTTTTACTGCCAGATCTCTCGTCTTGTAATTTTGTCCTTCATTTATGAATGACACAGAGTATTCAGTATTTATACAAGCAGGACTTTGCTACCTGGAGAGGACTTCTGCTTAGTTCATCCAGTTCAGCAAAACCCCTTAAACCTGGAAGCCTCAATTTCTCTGGAAAAGGGACAGACTGCACCTGCTGTGTTCTCACTTGAAGCTTTAGGAGCTTTAATGTGTCCTAACTGAGGTGGAGGAGGAGGGAGGAGGGCTCTGCCTTTGCAAAAGCCTTTTTTTTGGCCTGCCAGCTGGGAAGGAGACTGCTGGTGTGCCATTCTGGCAGTTGGTGTCTCATTTAATTGTGGTTAAAAATGTATGAAAAGCATTTCCGAATATATTTCTGGATATACAGAAAGATAAAACTCCATGTCAAATGCAGACCCATAAGTAAAATGGGACACGTAAGTAAAAATACCCTGATTGCGTTAAACACGTGCATTAATGTGTCCTGGCTAATGTGTACAGTAACAATAGTAATACAGACCAATTTATTCTTGCTTTTACAGTCATATTTCTTGTACAGAAATAAAATTTTAATGCCCACCACCACTTTCTGCTCTCTGTTGACTGCATTGTCTGCTTTCACAGCCTCTGAGTGAAAAAAAAAACCTCCCCCAAATAAACCAGTCTAAGTTCTGAATATACATCAGAATTTCTCTGCTTATTGTGAGAAATACAAGGAAAGACATTTAGAAGAAATGTTACAGTTTCTAATACAGGAAAAATTAAATATCAGTTCTAATTTTACCTTGCTTTAATTTTCAGACAAGGTTTGGAGATTTGTTTGGGATTTTTTGTTTCTTTTGGGTTTTTTTGAGTTCACTAATTTTATGTACTACTAAGCTGAGAAACAGTATTTTCTTTCCAGTTTGTTTGCTGTTTCCCAGTTGCTGTTACTACAGGTTTCCTGCAGTAAAAAATAGAATTTGAGTAAAAGATAAACTCCTTGAAAATAGCTAACATGATTCAGGATTTTTCAAAAATATTTTTGAGAGTATTTTCTACTCTTGTTGTTTTTCTACAAATCTTTTCTCTAGCATATAATCAGAACTAGAATTATCAAGTGTTCTGCATCACAGATTTTTTGTTTTTCATCATATTCAGAAACTAGAATGTTCCAAAATGAAAAGTTTTTTAAGCTGCTCTTGTCATTTATTTCCTGAATAAAGGTTTCCAAATTTTCATATGCCTCTGAAGAATTAATATCATGAAAATTAGATTAGCCTGGAATTGTTTTTCAATTTACGTATGTATTTTCCTTTTTACATTGTTAGCTGGAGAGCAGACTAAACATCTGTCAAAGGATGTTTTCAAGAGTAGCCAGGGGAAATCCTTACTAACCTGAGCATAATTTGTGGTGCTGTATTGAAAACCTAGTACCTCTTCCTGGCCTCTGAAATCACAAGAGTATCTCCAGAAACAAATTCAGAAAATCCCATAAGGGCGGACCCACAGCTCTTAATT
The DNA here is from genome assembly GCA_013401135.1 of Cettia cetti. Taxonomy (NCBI): domain Eukaryota; kingdom Metazoa; phylum Chordata; class Aves; order Passeriformes; family Sylviidae; genus Cettia; species Cettia cetti. The sequence goes on from VZUI01070083.1 coordinate 63,523, forward strand.
TCATCACTTAGCTAAACTAACTAGGGAGGTTTGAAATTGGACCTGAAGCAAGGACTCAGTTGTCAATTCTTAGGAAATAATTTTGAACTGGAAAATTCGGTCTATAAATTAAAGAAAAGTGTGTAGTATAATTATGCATAAGAAATGGGTGGGATTTTGGCTTTAAGAATAGAAAGCAATTATGCCTTAGCTTCAGACCCGAAACCTGCTATCCTGTAATACTTCCTATTCATAGTAGTGCTAGCTGGTGTACATTCCACAGCCAAAGCATGTGGCTGCCTCCCATTTTACACGTGTCCTCTTCTGTGAGACTAACAGCTCCTCCTTTCCTTTTCAGGAGCACATTTACAAACTGATGAAAAGTGATTCTTATCCTCGTTTTATACGATCCAGTGCCTACCAGGAGCTGCTACAGGCCAAGAAAAAGGTATTGGTCCATCTTGCCTTTGTCTTGCCACTGTGCAAAGCAGTGGTTATGTTTGCAACAATACTCAGTCTTCTCTCCCCTGTGCCAGTGCAGCTGGATATCTGGTAGGTGACCAGCTTGGAGTTTTTGGAGGGTCACATACACACAGGAGTTCAATATACATATATGTGTATATATCCTGCATGCGGGCATGTTTCAATAAGTTAATCTAGCAAAACTTATTTTTATTTTTACATCCCATATTGTACTGTTTTCTCTGTTATGAAGCACCTTAAATTGCAAAGTGCTTTACAAATACATTAAAAAAAATAAAATAAAATCCCAGAAGAATAGTCTTTCATGTTTGCAAGTTTGCTTATGTAATAACTGTTGTTCTCTTTATTCTACCTATGAAAGCTACAGAATGTGTTTAGAAACAATCTTATTCGTATGAATAACTTCTAACTTCAAGGATAAATATAGGGGCTTCCTAATTTTGTTTCTTTCCCTATTACTACATGAATAGTTTTGAGTAGGCTAGGGATCTGACTTGAAAGACTGATCATGTCACACTTTGGCAAACAGAGGTTTATGTCTTGGTATGTAATATTTTCTTAGAAAAGTCCAGATTACGGAATGGGTTCTGAATAGCCACAGCCCAGAGTATGTGGAGCAGCTTTTACAATGCAGATTTCCATGATGATAAATAATTCTATCAGTGGGCTCAAAACAGTAATCTCCTAGAATCAGCTGGGAGCCCTGTGCCTTGCAAAATCAGGGCCCCGATTGTTACTGGAACAAGGTAGTTATTAACACGGTAGCATTCTATTGTTAATAATGACAACCTAAAATTATATGAAAGTACTGTGTGATTTTGTTTTTTGTTCAAACATTGATTTCTGAAGATCCAATATAGAGAGAGATGTTGAAAATACCAGAAAGCTTCAACTGTCCGTGTGAAGTCCTTAAGTTTGTGAATGTCAGTTCATTAACACAAGATGTGCACTTCATTATTTCTTTTTACTTTCAGTTTTTCTTTAAATTCAAACCAGTTTGATCCCCATGAAAAATTATTTTTGTCCAGTACTATATCTGTTTTGCCCATCCCCTGTTTTGCCAAGTCCCATTACAGCCTCATACCTGTGTTTGCTTCCTGATTTATACAAACTTTGTTTTGCAATCCATTGTTACATCAAACTTTCTTTTCTACTCCGTTGTTCTTGCTTTTCTTTTCCCCCTCCTTTTTCTTTTTGTTTCTTTTGCTTTATTTATTTCAAATTTAAGTTGGAAAACACTCTGGATCGTCGAACATCTTTTGAGAAATTCACTCGCAATGTGGTAAGTTTGTTGCCTCGGAAGACTAGTAAGCCTGATGGGACACCCTTCTCCCCTTCCCCTCACTGATCCCTACTTTCCCTTTTGCTTCTCTAACTTGATGGTTAAAAGTGTATTCATCACAGCTTGTGAATTTTCCTGGGAATGACAGCTTTATAATGTGCTTTCATTACAACCCCTGCTCCCTAGTCCCTTTCCCACTGATCTCAATAGTCACACATGGAGGAATGGACCTTTGGGAGCCATGCTTTTTGCATTAGGAAGCATGAAATTAGTCACTTCCCCCCCCTATCATTTAGGAAAGAGTCTATGAATCTTTGATGTTGTTTCTTTTTCTGGTGCCTTCTAAAATACTAAGTCTAAAACAGTTGAATACATTGGATTTCTATCCTGTCTTTTTTATTTTACTAAAAAAGGCTTTGTTCCCCTTTTTTCAATTTGGCACAGGGGAAAAAAAACAATAATAATTTTCCCATCTTCCTTAATGTCTAACAGCTTCTACAGGACCAAAGAATTCATGCTGTTTATGTGCAAGGGTTTGATTTGGATTCATTTTCATAATGGACTACAAGAACTGATATTTTTTCTTTTCAATGTATAACTTTTGAAAGCTATTTCTCAAAGGCAAAAAAAAAAAAAAAAAGAAGGCTGGTAGATTTTGTGTGGGCATTCTTTTGCCTCCTGCCAAAAGATCCACTGACTTTGTGATACTTGTGATTCTTTTTACTTTTCCAGTTTCTTTGGGATTATTTTTTTTTACATTGTGAAAGTTCCAACTAAAGAATTCAACGCATTTATTTTTGTAGGGCAGAAACATCCCTATTTTTCCATGCCATAAAAACTGTACACCAACACTGAGGGCGAGCACTAACCTGTTATGAAAAGAGGTAGAAAGATCTTGGATTATACTCGAGTTTGTCTGCATTGTCTGTTGAATTGTGCAGGTGACGCTGCTCTGTGTGTGTGTGTGCGTCTGTGGCTTTTTCTGTGACCTGGTTAGTGGAACTGTGTGTGTTGAAATGAAAAATATGAGAGCTTTCAGCAAAGATCATGGTTTTTGTTTTTTTTTAGTTTCTAGGGAAGGAGAAGCAGTTGTCAGAAACTGTTTCCCCTGTAATGAGGCTCAAGAGTATTGCCTCAAGTAATAAAAAAAAGCATAGATACTTTCCAGTAATCAAAAAAGAAACAAGCACAGTGAAAGTTTTTGAGGCTATGGGAATATCTCACTTATAAAAACAAAACAGTAATTCTTTAACTACTTTCTTATAGGTAAAGGCCTCCTGTAATATGCTTTGAATCCACTGTAATCAGGAAGAAATTTGGATTCAATGGGACAATGTCAGTAAAGGACACTAAAAGTAAATAAACAGCCACAAAGGAAACTATCCCAATGTTTGAAACAAAAACCCCTGTGTTTTGCATGGTGGTGTTGCCATAGCATGTTGCAGTGTGATTTGTGTGTTGTCTAAACAGGTTGGATCTATAAAACAACATCGTACATGATAGCACTATACATGATAATTCCATTATAGTTCCGTAGGAAGTTCCATATTAATAAAAAGTCTAAAAGAGAGTGCATAGATTGGGTAACACACCCAGGACCTCTGAGAGCCAGACTTTTTCCCAGTTCCAGTGCCTGGCAAACTGCAATGCTGCATTTATTCATAGCATTTTGAGCAGCCCAGGGGTCAGGAATTGGCTATGGTAAACCTTATGGAAACAGCGGCCATGATGGGGGGAAATAGCAAGCTGCAGGTAGAGGGGTTAGGAGTACAGTGCAAAAAAAGAAAAGGTGAAGACAAGACTGGGAGATGCTGAAATTCCTCCCAGAGCAGCCTTACGGATAAACCAGCAGTGCTGGACACAGACACTGGAGCATTGTGCCCTGCAGCTGTGCCTGATTTTCATCCTGCTAATCCTGGCAGAAGTACTAGAATAGCAGCATGCTAGAGATGCAAGGCAGGCCCAATAAACCAGCTGTGAACTAGAAATGGAAAAGAGGATTTCTGGACATTAGTGGGTCAGTAGAAGAGGGGGATTTTTTTTTTTTTTCTTTTTCACAGAGCAAACTCTGAAATAGAATCTGTGGTTTTGCTTTTTTTCCAACTACTACCTGTTAACCTGGGTGGAGTCTGTCAAGTCGGGTCAGGTATGAAAGAAAAACATGTCACTGCTAGATCTATAAATTCTATTAGACTGACAGCTCTGAGGCTTGCAAGTTTATCCAGAGTGTCAGGATGCTCAAATACAAACCTTTTTTTCAAGATGACTGAGTTCATATCACCCACTTCCTCAGGACCTCTTTCCATCAGACATCCTTGTTCTTACACTCTTGTTCTTGGTTGAGATAAGTTTAAAGTATGTAATTATCTCTCTTGGTACTGTGGTTCGAATCAGCAGGGATGAGGGAAACGTTTCTCAGAATATTTTACAGTGTATGGATTAACTCGATCAACTGTGAAGTGAGGGACTGTGGAATAGCTCTGTTCTACTGATTAATACAGAGGACAGGTGTGAAAAGGGCCTTCTACAGCCTGGATAAATGCTATTGTCTCTGATTCAGTGAGATGAAAATTACAGTTTCTCTTCTCTGATGGTTTGCAATATTTAGACTAATTCTCACTGGATTTTTTTCCTCAGTTATATCAAAGTGGGTTTGTATTAAACTAAATTAGACCTCAGTTTTTTCCAATGGAAGTGTTTAATGAAAACCCAGTAACCTTGTCTGTGTCTAGGGACTCAGTATGAACAGATGGACTTGTAATTTATTATCTGATTTGTTGACTCTAAGAGGCTCCTGATCAATGTTAACCAAAATTGGGTTATACTTGCTACAGAAAGCATTTCTTAAACTAGAAAGTTTAGAAACTTTGTAGAGGGCAATTACTTTTTACTATTTCATGAATTACATGAAAATAACCTATTATAATGAGTCATTATTTTAGTCTAATGGAAAAAAAAAAAAAACTAGAAGTGGAGCTATACTCTAGGCTCCGTTCTGCATTTCTTTGACATTGAAAGGTTTTCTTTCCAGAAAATTTTCAGTAAGTTGGAGCAGTTCATAAGAGGCCTAAATGCTCAGTTTAAAAATTGACTAATTAGCTGGAGATTTTATAGTGCAAAATTGCTAATGCCTTTCTGCAGCAGAAAATATGGACAATGTTAGAAACAGGTCTGCACTCACATAAAATACACATAGCAAGCTGGCATTTGCTCTATGTAATATTTATTACTGAATACTTTATAGTTTGTATCGAGTAGCAGCCCCAGCTATCCTTGGTCTGCCTCGCTTACACTCCTGGGTACTGTGTGAAAATAGAGAGCAGAGGCACTTCAGCGCTACTGCAATGAAGCCATTGGATAAGTGAATTGCCTTGGACTAACACATGCAACCATGTGTGTCACAGCTTTGAGTCAGAGGCACAGGGATCAATGACACTGTGCTCTGGGCTCCCCCCCTGCCTAACTCAGCCCCTCAGCTTTCTCTTTGAGAGTAATAAAAGTCCAGTCACCCACGTCTCCCCAAAGGACTTGGGAAGTTAAAGATCTTAGTCATGAAACAGGAGGATCTCATTGCATACTAAAGCAGAGAGAGACTGAAATCAGCAGTTTCTGTGGCATTTAAAAACTGAAATTCTTTTGAAGAATTCACATGGAGAAAAAAAACTATTAAAAAAATTTAAAAATTAAAAAGCTCAGGAAATTTACCTCAAGCGCTAGTATCTACATTACAGGGTGGGAAAGCAGGTGGATATACACTGGTAATGTTGATGGCAGTAAAGAGGTTCTTCAAGGAACAATTTTGTCTGTAATTTCTTGTATGCATACAGGACTTGTGGCAGACTGAGCAGGATTTTGTGAGCCCCAGCCTGATGCTTAGCTGCAATTATTGGTCTGGAACCCTCGAGATAAAGGGGGAGTGAGTTAATTTAATTTACACCCCATGCAAATTTTATTGTCCCACAAGGAACCAAGCAATGGCAAGAAGGGGTAGCCTCCCTCCTTAGAACTGTGGAGGGAGACACACCATCCTCATGAGTTGGTGCCGCAACTTCAGACACCAGCATCAGTGTTAGCATTTCATCTGGCACTGCACAGTTATACAGAACATAAAAAAAAGGTGCTTGTTTTACGTTTGTGAGGTCTTAGGGAAATACAGCCAGTACAAACCAGACCAAGTTTGGTTCGTATATTAAACTAGAAAGCCATCAAACTATAATTATCTCCTCTCATAACCTCATAAACAAGACCCTATTTAATGATTCAGAGTTTGAAACCATTATATCTTGTATTACCCATATCTTTTCCTGCTGTCTTGTCCCACTTACCTAGGAGAACTTGCTAAGCAAGTTCTAGAGTCCTTTGATTTTTTTCCCCCTCCAAACCAGCAACAATAAACCATTTCATGCATGAGATGTGAAATGCAAAGGCCATTGAACAGAGCACATTTTCACTGAGTTTTAGTCCAATGTCACTTAACATGACATTGTGAATTAGGGCCTGGAGATGAAAATTAAAACACATAAAAGTAGCTTCCTCAGTTCCTATCTGTAGGTCATAGACTTTCTAGATGTTTAAACAAGTGTAATCTCTTTTCATGATAAAATCTATCCCTTTTATAGAAGAACAAAGCAGATAAATAATCAATTTCATCTGTTAATCAAGAAATTTTTCCATATGAACAGGTGAAACTTGTACACAAGGCCCTACTGTGCCAGTCCGAAAGTCCATCTAGTCCTGAAACCCTGCTGAGGGCTAGATTTTTTTCAAGTATAGCATTGTCCAGAAAATTCAATGCACTTTCAGCTGTGGAACCTTATTTTGAATTTACTTACAGGTTATTCCCAAAATTTAAACAAAAAAACCCAGCTATTCAGAAGAAATATAAATCACAAAGCTACTTATTTGACAAATACAAGATAAGAATGAAAATAATATTTGTTTGTAGAAACTAAGGTCTTTTCCATTTCAGGAAGGGGTGTCTTATTCATGTTTGAATAAAAAGTATGAATAAATAATTGAAACTTTTATTTTGGCTACTAATTAGTAAAAAACCCCTAGTTTTAGGAGTTTTTTTAAGAATTATGCCCACAGAGGAAAATTGTTAAAATCATGCCAGCGAGGAGTGGCCTCCTTGTGCTGTTCTGCAGTGACTTGAGCTAAGCTGTTGTGCTCTGCGCTGGAAGAGAGAAGCTTAGGAGTAACACTTGCACAACCAGGTTTATCCAAGTGAAGAGCTAGCACAGACTGGTCAGGTACTGCAGGAATGAGAACTGCAGAGAGGTATGGAAACTTGAGGAGTCAGGCCCAGGACAAACATACTACAAATATTTTTCTTGTGCATCAGTCCCTTGGAAATCTACATTTCACATGGTTAATCAAGTTCAAGCTACCCCATCTGGCAAGAGGTTTTAGGTTAATCACAAATGAGAGCAGCTCATCAGTAGATGCAAAGTGCAAAAGGAAAAATAGATGGATGTCACTGGATTTGGAGTGAGCCAAAACAGGAAAGCAATTGTTCAGCTGCTGCCTCCCGCTTCAGATCATTGCAGGAAACAGTATGGCCCTAATGAGAAGGGAACAAAGGGCTGCAAATCTCAGCCAGAGGCAGAAGGATTTCCCTGCACGTGTAACCACTTAGCACTGCAGCTGTGCTGACAACTTGTGCCCCAAATCCAGTAAATATTAACTTTGTCCCCTTTCTCACATTTGAAAGAGAAATATACCTGCACAGATGGCTGACAGCAGCATCCTGTGCTGCTGTGGAAGCTGAAGCAGAATTCTGAACCCCAGAGCAGTGCTGAAGCAATTCCCTTGTGCTGGTAGAGCAAGGGCTGACTCAACATGTAAAGGGATTTACTGCTCCTTCTCCCATGTCTCTCCAGATGTGCTCCTGTCAGGGGCTGTTTAAACACCAGCTCTGTGTAGTGCACTACAATGTCACCTGGAAGCTTTCCCTGCTGATCTGGCTGGGCTGATGGTGTGCTGCAGGTGTTTCACACGTGAGCAGATGGGGAACACTGAGGCCAAGGAGGGTTGCTTCTCGCTCCACATCTCATTTTGCTCACAGTGGGATGCTACCTCTCTTTCCCCATCAGATGTGTGGAGTTCTCTTTTCTAGGGCTACCAGGGCCCCAGATCCTAGGGAGTAGCACCTGCACTGGCAATAAAGAAACATGAAAAGGAGCAGTTGAGGTTGCTTAGCAGAAAGGAAGATAATCAGTCTTCTAAAGGAAAAGATGTGATCTTTCTCTACCACACATTTCAACTCCAATGCCTATAGACATTTCATATTGATATCTTTTAAACTACATATGTATGAAGGTTGTTGCTGACTTTTTTGCTGGGCTATTTGAGGTGTCAGCATCATTCTGCATAAATGGGTCAGTCAGTGCAACTGACTGTATTTAGCAGCATCTACACATAGCTTTAAAATTTTGCCCCCTAAATTCTCTAGAAGTAAAGCTGGAAGGACAACTCTATGTCAAGCTGTTGGTACGTTCAAATAGGAAGTGAATGCTGAGGCCAATTGATTTTGTACTTTTAGATGTAGCTGTTCACTCCAGCTGCTGTGCTGCCTTCTCATACTCTGACTCCCTTGTCAGGGTATGTGTGCAGGCTTCCATTTTTGCATTATTAGTAAAATTCTTAAATACTTAAAATTTTTATGTCCAAAGTGTATTAATACAGCCAAAAAATGCTAATAATCTTTAGGATTTGGCCAAATGCTTCCTAAATGTTCATGCCAAGAATCTATTGAAAATATAAAGGATCTTCTTTTCATTATTCAGATAAACATCAACTACTGATTCCTTCCCTTCCCCCCCCCCCCCCCCCCCCCCCCCATTTTCTTTAATCTTATTAGCACAGGAAACATCTTCATATGCTACAACTCTGAAAACTGGCCTGTTAGATGCAGGTTCCCAAATCAAAATCTGGATTATGGAAAATGCTGTTAACATTGTATCTGAAAGAAATAGCTAGGCGTAGCTCCTAAATTATGACCTACAATGGATGATCCTTACATCAGTCTGTAAATTAAGTAAATCTGGAAATCTCCTAGAAGCAGCAATTATGAAACCCTTCCACAAAGAGCTAAAGCAAAAGTATACTCTGGAACAGAGTTTGAAAGGAAAATTTTGTGAAGTTAAAAACAACAGGTCCCTGTCGATCTAATAATAAGATGTGATAATTCCATATCTGGGGCTGCAATGAATTCTGTGTATTAAAAGCTCATTTTCCTAATCAGAGAACTTAATATGATTCAGAATAAGCATTTAAGAAGATCTCTTAAGGAGGGTGTATCTTCTAAGCTGTCACTTTTCCAACTTTGTGATAAATTAGAACTACTAATGTGTGGGAAAAGACCATTTGTTGTTGTTGTTCAGATCGAGGTTTTTCTGAGGCAGGGAGGGGAGTTGAAGGAGAAGGCCATCCAGAGAGTTCCTGATCACTCTAGGGCTTTGGAGATCCAAAGATCAACAATATCCAGGAAGCAAGTTAGGTGGAATACAGAAAAAAAGATATGACATCTCACTGTGTCTCTAGGGGAAAATTCAAACAATATGTAGAAAACTATCAGTTAATAACTACTTTTTGGCCTGATTTTATGTCAGGACTTCCTAGTTTATGTGATAACATAAATTATTCCTGAGATCCTAAAATTTTTTTATGGTCCATCTTGAACTTCTAGAAATTTTGAAATTCCTACTTGCAAATAATGATAAACAATTATTTCACAGATTTTATCCCACAACAAGCATTTATGCAGCTTTCCAGTGTAGTATTGAGAAAATCATAAGTAATCGAGAACTCATGGTTTAATATTTTAAGTGGGTTATGCAATTCAGTACTAAAGGGAACTCATACATGTTTGCAGAATGTAGCCAGACCTGTACACCTGTAAACTTAAGTGCAAATTACCTAATGAAAGGCAAAGATAAACATATATTCAATATTTTCTGAGATTGTGTCTAGTACCAAAAGTCATGAATTGTCTAACAAAATTGTCCAACAGAACATTAATCTCAGAAATGCTTTTAATGTTTTAAATTATATTCCAAGACCACACTGTTGTTGAGGCTTTTTTGACTATTTAAAAATAAAAGATGTCTTACTATAACAGCTTACCTGCTGCATTAGAGGAAAATATAATTTAGGGTTAAAAAGTATCAAGAAGCTGTGAATTTAATATAGGTAGAAAGTGGCAGATACAGGGAATACAAAGTGCCACGAAGGAGACTTTCCATCTTTCAAAGTAGTAGGCATTAAGGCTGTCAGGTGATATGGGGAACCTGATGGATGAGCAGTCTAACCCAACACTGCAAATCATGAGTTGCCTTTCAAATTACGTTGTAGGGGAAATATTCATCCTAATTTGTTCAACTTGTATTTCACAGCACAAAGAATAAAAGTTATTCTTCCTTTTATGGAGACCCACTCTGATATATTGCATTTGAGCAAGTGCTCAAGACCAACTTAGAGATCCTTGTGAGCTTAAATTTAATTGATAATGACAATAGATATTAAATTGTGTAATTCCACTGAGTTATAACACTGCAGATGACTTAACAATTTATTGATATGGCAGAATAAGTTAATTTACCATTTACTGCAGAAAATGAAGCATCTCTCCATAGTTACAGTACTTTTTATTGTATTCTCCTTGAAATCAGTTTGATATTTCTGAATTGGGCACTTAAAATGAACAATATAATAAATGTAAGTATTAAATATCTAACTGAGGTGAGATAGAGGCATTTTCTATTTAATATTTTATGATATATTTGTGTTACATTGTCAGGGTATGCCTGTGATGTCAGCTTGCTGTGCCAGCTGTGCCTCTGTTTTATCAGAGCCACAGTCAGATGGCCCTTGGAGAGCTAACTCCTTTTATGTGGCCGTAGGAGAGCTAATTCCTGTTCTGTGGTTTCTGTCTGGCTCAGATTAAGCTCAAATCTGCCTGAAATATACCAGAGTGATATACCTTCCACCATCTTCTTCACGCTGTAGACCTAGCTCTTCTTGGACAGTCATTACACCTTATTAAAAGAATTTGTTAAAAAATCGAAACCACATCCTTGCAACAGGAGGAATGATGAGGAAAACAGCAATGTGGAAATCCTTCAAAGCAGTGTTATGCAGTCACATGTAATATACCTGACCAATGTTCCTTATGAATAGTAAATATGGTCTTAGCAAACCTATAGCTGTGTTCATGGAAAAGCTGCTTTCCTGCCTCTATGCAATCTGTCTCTTACTTTCTTACCTTAACTTGAAAGTAGCTTTTTTGTCCTCTGTGAGAGAGCTACTGCAGTTTGCACACTCATCTTTGCAGCACAAGGCACTCTTGCCTGTGGTAGCCTTCAAGTTCTGGGTGTGGCTGACAGCAAAACCCTCAGCATCAGTTTCTCATCAGCCAAACCAATCTCATTCAAAAATGGCCTTTAAATTTGCTGGCTTGTTCTGTGAAACAATCTGGCTGGCTGGCAGTGCAGGTGTTTAAGTGTAAGGACTTCCTGTGGTTTAAGATTTGACAGACTCCAGTTGGTGCCCCTAGTTATTTGAGAGTAATGTGGCAACACTGAGTGGTTGCTGATGAACAGGTTTGCAGTGATCATGCCTCTGTTTTCTGTTTTTGTTTTTTGTTTTTATCTTTTCCTCAGGGGAAATCGCTCACATCAAAGAGGTTAACCAGTCTAGTGCAGTCCTACTAAAAGGATCACCTTGTAGCATGGAAGCAGACTCAAATCATTATACATACTTTGTAGCTCACTGATTGCCTGACTCAGAGGACAGTAGAACAAGATGTTGCATGAGCAAGGACCTGACTTGTTTTCTTTTGTGTATACTAAGGCATTACAGACTCCGAGGGACTCTCTAGCCTTTCGATGCCTCCATTTCGAAAACTGTCTGCTCACTTCCTCCTTCATATCAAGCTGGATCTGTGTCTTTTTATTTTCTGCAAGCTCAAGTACAGTGAAAAAAAAGCTTCTGCTAGGCACAGTTTATTAAAAAAATACGTCAATCAAAAACTGGAAGAAATGTAAAAAATGCATATATTAATAAATATACATATGGCATCACATTTATTGCACAATAAATTAGCACAGAAGGTTTCATTTCACTGATGTATTCACATTGAGAAAGAAAGCCTGTGTCTTTGTCTGTTGTCTGTATATTCTCTGTTAATGTTTCTTGCATTTATTTTTATACCATATTTAAAAAAAGAACACCTTTTACTCCAGATGTATTAAAGTTGATCCTTTCTCTGTAAATTTGTGTATGTTTATATTGTTGTTTTATCTTTCATTAAAAGATGCAGAATCTCTTTCCTTTGGGAAGTTCGAGATTTTAATATTGAATCTGAAGATTAGTCAAGAGCAAAATAATCCCCAAAAGTTACACACCTTGTGCTTTCTAAAAAGTGACATGAAATGGCATTTTCTTTCTCTCAGTGACACCTAATCAAACACACTTTATTGATAACCATTTACTTTTTCTTTTCTTTTTATCAAGCTAGCAGCAGAGACCTTTCCCGCTTGCTCATCATCGCATAAGCAAACCTTTCTTTAAGCTAGGCCCGTTGTGTAAGAGCGCAGCCCGCACAGCGATTCAGTCGCTGTGCCAGACCGGATGGACTGGACCGCCCTTCCTTAGCAATGGACATGAACAAAGCTGCCTGAGAGCACAAGGGTACACTTGCTAAATAGGAAGGACAGTGCTTCTTTCTCCTTGCTGTCACTTGTGATGCAAGGCTGCATGTTAAGCTGAAAAGGTAGTGGTTTGGGAGTGCTAAGTATGCGGCCTGTGGAGTAAGCCTCTAGTAGCAACGCAGGAGGAGGCTGTCATTTTAACTCCAGGGCTCTGTTGGGGGATGCTGTTGTGTGTCCACTGCTGAGCTTACTCACACAGAGACCTGTTGACAGATTTATGAGTGTGTGTTGAGGTTGCCTGTGAGACAGTAGATATGGAGTTTCTGAAGCTAATCTGAGCTGGATCCAGAAATCTGCTTGGCCTAAGAAACAATGCTGTTGACTGATAGAGGTGATGTAAGGATAGTAGACAGAATCTCAGAGTAGAAAAGAAAGGATGGGAACTAAGTCAAATGACAAAATGCTGATACCTCCAGGGCATGGTAGGGTACACAGGACAATCAAGCCTTTTTAGCAATGCACAGAATAGACTAGGACAGCCAACTTTACTGCCATCTGTCATGCTGACTTTGGTTTGATATTGAGCATCTTGTTTCAAAGGGACTATGAATCCTAACCACACACACACAAAGTGGGATGGTCATAGATACAAGCAGACGATAACTTGAATGCCTTAACACCAGAGCTATCCCATTGAGCACTGGAAAAACAACTGCATTGGTACCATTAGGGACAGGACTGTTGCACACAGCAGCTCTGGGCAGAAGGGAGCTGAGCTGCCTTCTGCAGGGAGCACTCACTTCTCCGCCAGCTCTCTCAGCAGCCTGATGCAGCCACAACCAGGAATGCAGCATCTTCAAAGAGGCTGAGTGAACCCAGTACAAAATGCATTGCAAATACATGAATGGCTGTTCCCCATATTCTGCTCTGTTGAGGTTTCTTGAGGTATGGGATTTCTGTTTGCTCATTGTTTTCACATGTCACTGTGTTTCTGGTTACTAACTAGGATGACAATTACTGCTTCAAAGTGTCTCTTTTTTTGTTAGCACAATTCTACTAAGCTTTTATGGAAATATCCCATCAGAGCTGTGTCCTATCAAGATCTTAGCAAGAGCTCCATGCAGGTCAACTCAAAATATTCACAACTAGGGAGGTCAGATGAATTTTAGTAAGTAACCACACTGAATCACAGATCTTAAAATGAGATTTAATTTTACCACAGAAATGTGAGCTCTGAGACATGAGCTTGGGGCCAGCAATCCACAGAAATTTAAGCTGTGCTTCACTTCTCAGTGCCAAATAGAGATATTTATTTCCAAACTCCTGCTGCCACCAATTGCATCCACTGGTATATTGCCTCCTTTGCCTTAGTTGTTAACTAATTCGATACCACTGTCTGCTTCAAAGAACCACTTCCTTCAAATACCTAATGTTTCAAATCCAAGCATTAGGTATTTCATGCAACTTCACCCTAAGAATTTTTTTTTTCCAAATCATTTTGCAACACCAACTGGTCGATAAAAAGTCATGAAGCATTTGTATTCCTGAACCCATTCTGTACTTATTCTAGTTCTTTCCTGTCATGGTTTAACTCCAGCTGACAGCTAAGTACCATGCAACCACTTGTTCACTCCCCACTACTTCCAGTGGGACTGGGAGGAAAAGAGGAAAAAGTAAAACTCATGGGTAAAGACAAGAAAAATTCAATAATTGAAATAATTTATATTAATGACAGTAATCTTAATGAAAATGAGAGCAAGAGAGGAAGAAATAAAATCCTCCACCCAAGACAGACAAGTGATGCACAATGCAGTTCCTCACCACCCGCTGACCAATGCTCAGCCCCCTGAACAGCGATCGGCTCCTCTTGACCAACTCCCCCCGGTTTCTATACTGAGCATGGTGTCCTGTGGTATGGAATATCCCTTTGGCCAGGTCAGGTCAGCTGTCCTCAGGATGCTCCCTCTCAGCTTCTTGTGCACCTTCTCCCTGGCAGAGCATGGGAAACTGGAAAGTCCTTTACTTAGGGTAAGACCTGTGCCACAGCACTGAAAGCATCAGTGTCTTACCAACAGTATTCTCATGCCAAATACAAACCACAGCACTGCACCAGCTGCTAGGAAGAAAGTGAAATCTATCCCAGAGAAATCCAGGACATTTCCTTTCAAGAAATATGAAGTCTGGATTGAATGGCTGTCTTTCCCTGTATTTGCACAGGATTTAACATGATGTCTCTAAAGTAAAACCAGGCATTACAAATAAGGATTTCAAAGTAGTCAGGGAGATGTGTTAAGGTTTCATTGAGCTTGTTCCAAGTGATACAACTCCATTGTTACATATGAGTGAACTTGGCCCAAACAAAATCAATCCTACAACTAACAATCTTTAAAAGATTTATCTGCAATCTTCTGATACTTCACCTTATCACTGTCATCAGCCAGTGATAGAATACTGGGACTGGAAACTCCAAGCAGGCACAAACTTCCTTTTGCTTCCCCACAGAGAATAGCTAAATTTGTGTTTCCAAATTTATACAAAGATCCACTTCAAGAATTAAGATTATCTGAGATTAAGGCACGCTTGTACAGCAACTGAACAGCTGCAGTATGACTTTGGTTACACAACAATTTACCAATTAAGAATGTCAGTGAGGCCACAAATCTGCTGAGGAAAAAAAAGGACCAAGAGAGAAAATCGCTCTGAAAGGACCATATTTCTTGTCTTCTAGGGAACCATCAGTCAGTGCCTCCTGGCTCTGCCCAAGAAGCTTAAAATCCCCTTGTGGGATATTAATTGTAATATTCCTTTAAAATAACTGGTTGGAGCTTGAAACTTTCATCATCAACTCAAATTGAGCTGGAGTTCATCAGTCAGTCTATTTCCCCAAACAACCTTGTACGTAGCCTACAGGATAGTATTTGATGGTGCCACTGCACATTTCAGGTGGTTTTGTGCTCCCAGATCAGCCTGTGAAGGAAAATGGCTGGTGTCAGAGGCAGAAGATACCCTGTCACCTATGTGATAACAGCAAAATATTCTCCCATCCTTCTGTAAGAAGCAAGTAAAAACAGTCCTTCAATGCTAGAAAATCAAAGGGACAAAAAGGGCTTTACAATAGTGATGAGATAAATTGCTGAGCCAAAACAGTAGTGGAGACCAGCCAAAAATTAATGAGTTGAAGGTGAACACAGGACTAAGAAATGGGAATTAATTGTGGTGACCAGAATAGAATTGACAAGGGAGGAGAACTGGAGAGCTGAATAATTAGGAGCAAGAGAGGCAAAATGCAGCTGGTGGATTGCCAGCCTGTTGGCCACAACCATGCTGAGCTGGATTTAAATCCTGAAAAATCAGGCAAGATCAACTGTGAACGATGCCTTAAAACCCAACAATAACTTTTTTTTTTTTTAATCCTAAGAAGCAATAATAATAATAATAAAATATCTAGAGTTGCATTTTTCAAATTGCACCCCTAATATTGTCTGAAATCATGAGACATATATGCCAGACAGTCTCCAAAGAAATAAAAAATAGGAGGGCAACAACCAATTCCAGAAAACAAGAGCTATAGGAATTAATTTAGGATGTAATTTATCAAAAAAAAAAAAATTAAAGCCAAAGCAGACCATCAAAGAGAGGAAATGCTGTTTTTGATATGTAACTGGAACTAGGAGTTGGAAAAGCCAGTGATTTATTTGTGGCTCTTCCAATTATTTATTTTTATGTGTAGTGAATAACAGCTCTTTGAATTTAGATTTTAAAGCTGACATTTTTTATGTCTCTTCTAGCTAAAGATATCATGCATAGAACTAACACTGCACTTATTACAGTAGGTGTATAACACTGGACTGTTAATGACAGGGGTGTAAAACAGGAATTTTGCTAAAAGAATTGTAATAGCTACAGGGATTTAAAGAAAATAGGGTTTAAAGGAAATTATCAGTAAATTATTTGGCCGTATTCTGTGTCCACAATTCATTTAAGCAGATTGCTAAGTGGCTGTGACTCACACCAGTCTGCCTTTTGATCTGACTGTCCTGAACAGATTGCTTTAGTCCCCTGCGAGTTGAAGATATGCTGAAGTCCCAATATTAAAGAGATGAAGGGGAAGAGACAATGAGTTCTCTGAGGCTGAATTCCCCTCCTCATGCTGTTGCAGACTGTGGAGTCCTCAAGTGGCATGTGTACAATTCAATGTGTTTTGTTTGTATTGACATTGACTTGAGGGCTGCAGTCTCTCCAGACAGTCATTATCTCTGAAACTACAAAGTTTTATTTCCCTAATATCTAACTATAATCTTCCTTGCTTTGATTTATCCCTTTATTTTTGACCAGGCTGCTGCAGTCACTACAATAATATGTTCCCAACATAAATGGACATTGCAACATTGCAACCTCCTTTGGTTTTCTTTCTGGTGTTCTTTGAAGTGTTGAGTGACTTTATTACTCTCCTCTGGGCCAGGGCTTCTTACAAATTTCTTGGAGGATGGTGCTTGCAGGACTCCCACCAGGGTTTTACAGGAGGAGGGCAGAGGGTTGTTGTTGTACTTCTGTCCATACACACAACTACAGGACTTGCCCTTTTTGCAGTAGATGGCCACTACTGAACTGTGCCAGCTCATGTGACACAGTGATGCCTATGATGCCTAGATGCTCTGTAGTCTGGCATAGATGATTGCTCCCCTGTGTGTGTAGCTGACTCTTCTTGGGTCAGTGAGGTGCCTTGAATTGTCTCTTGAATAGCATTGTCTTTTTTCAGACCATCTTTCACTTTTCCCAAGGTCTTTTAAAATTATTATTATTTCTTTTATTCCACCTGTGCACTACTTGCAGTTCTTTTATCTGCAGGTATCATTATGTGAGAGTGAGGAATCTGCTGGCCTGATTCTTTAACACAAACACTTGAATGAGAATGAGTACCATCATCACTATTTGCTATAAGGGATCTGTATGTGTAAATTGCAAAGAAAAATTGTCCAGACAATAAACTCTGAGAACCTGCTCAAATGCTAGATGATAGTCCTTATTTACAAGTGTGGACATGGACAGTAAATATCAAACAATATTAAGACACGATGGTAAATGTTACCTTGTTAGTGGCATTTGCACAATTTTTATTGTACTTTGCTCCCAAAATATATTCCACTGCATTCACCTTCATTGGCTTTCTTTTTGATTTGACTAGATTTTGATATCTCTTGTTAGATTCATCACAGATGTCACCTTTCAAAAGGGGTACTGTTTCCTACCCTTCCTCTTAACCTGGCAGCTGCTCCTTTAGCATGGGTATCACATAAATGAGGCATTCCAATTATCTGTTCTATCCACCTTTTTATTCCTTTTACCCCTTTCATTTTTAGAAGATGAGTGGCAATGACATATTTAATGTGACTTTTCTACCTTTTTGCTCAGAGGAATGTATTACCCAAAATCTATGAACTTTTTTTGAGTTAATCTCTTTTGATGCACTGTTCTTTAGACAACTTTTCTTTTAGATTCTCCTTCTTTTCTCCCCCTCCCCATCAATAACATCTTTTTTAGAATCCTTCTTCTTTTATGTATTTTTCCTTTGTTCTTCTGATTCTTGCTCTATTGATCTCTCCCACATGGTCTTATGGTGCCCACTAATGCTCTTTATAATTACCTTCTCTGTTTTATCCTTCTTAGAACTAAAAAAAAAAAATGAAAAAAACAAAACAAAACAAAACAGAAAGCGTCAAAAGAAAGGCAGATCAGTGATAGGGCAGGAGCTGATGTGGATGCACAATGTGCCTCTGACTCTCCTGATGTCAGGGGACCATCCTTCTTCCAGCAGTCTGCCTCTTCTCTTCCCCATCCTGTTCCCAGGAGCTCTCTGCTCCTCCTGCAGCCACTGCTCCCCCAGGGTGAAGGAGAAGGGGAGTGGGGCAGGGTCGTGGGAGGTAGGGTGCCTGTACATGGCAGGGGACATCCTTCCTCACTGGTGGGGAGGTGTCTCTGGGAACCTCAGGAGATAGGAGGGAGGTCAGTTATTCCTTTGCTTAGGTGGATGGATGTGGACAAAAAGTGTGACTCCTCTGGTTCCTGGGACTGATGGCAGGAAGGGGGTAGGTACTCAGGCCATGCACTCCCAGCATTGCAATTTAGAATAAGGAAGAAGCTTGAGCTTCTTCCATGGTAAGAGTGAGGTGAGGGTGTCCACAGAGTGATGCAGAATGTCTCTGTCTGTTATCAAAGAAAGTGTCTGTGGGAGGCAGGAAAGAAGGTTAAAGCCCAAGACTAGGAGATATTTCTGAGTCCTGGTCCACACTGGTCTGGGTGGTCGCTCCAGTGACACCAGTGAAGAGGCCTATGGAAGCTCATGTTGTGCCTAAATCACAGATAAAACTTTTTGGAGGAGGAGGCACAAATGTGGAATTTCATCAATGGGCATAGTATACTGCTGATACAGTTCAGATAGATATGATCAATTTATGGGAGGATTGGTTTCCAGAAAGTATATTTTTAGGGTTCTAAGTAATTTTGGGTGACTCCATTACTCCTTCCTCTATCCTTTCCAAAGTAGTTCAGCAACCTTTCTTGACCAGCAAGGTTTTGCCTTATCTCTCTTCCCTTGATTTCCTTCTCAGCTGTTTTTGTAATCCTTTTCTGACAGTGTGGGACACCCCAGCCATAAGGGAGTTGCTGAAGCTGCTCTCACACCAGTGCATTTGTGGGCAAAAGAGAATTTTCTCTTCCATCTTTATTTTTGTCCTGTAAGGAGAAAATTAAAATATCAGACTTCCACTTTGTTCCAAACGGCTTCTTCCCAGTGCAATTCCCATTGTACAGACCCATATCATATACCTTTTCTGTACACTTGTGGCATTGGAGAAAGAAAAAAGACATGTCCCCACCCCGACCAACTGAAAAAAACCAAACATGGAAGATATGAATTCTAGATCTCTCTTCTGCTGCTGGTCAGAGCTAAGTGGAGCAACAGAAAATTACTCTGTCAAACTCATTGCTGTTTTAAAACTGCACTTTGGGACTCCCATCTGCAAGGAGTGCCATTTTTTTCCTGCCCCAAAGCATATTTCCACTGAAATCAGAGATATGAAACGTTTAAGACTGGCTTTAAAATACAGTTACCTTTTGTTCCTAAAATTGTGCTTGCTAGCTGGATGTCAGTGGTAGAATCCCTTTGGTAGAGTAGGATGGGCTAGTAGGGTGGGTTTGGGTGGTTTTTTTTGGAAGATGGTTTGGATTTCTCCTGCTTCTTCTCTCACCCCAGAACACAGCATGCGCTGGGAATGCACCTTTGTCTCTAGAAATCTTCTGAAGACAACCTTTTTCCACAAAAAGCATGGACTAGGTGGAGTGACTTCGATTATTTTGTGTCTTTTAATAAGAAAGAAAAAAGCAAGGGTTTACAGGCAAGAAGACTTCAAGGAATATGGGAGAGAGGAAGGAGTGATTAAAAACAAAACAAAACAAAACAAAACCAGCTGCTTTTTTTTTACATCTAAATAAAGATTTTGAATATGTTTCCCTAATAGCATTGTAAAAACAAACAAGCAAGCAAGCAAGCAAGCAAACAAACAAACAAACAAACAAACAAACCCCTAACTAACCAACCGAAACCCACCACAAAAAAAAAACAACACCAAAACAAAACAAAAAATCCCACCCAACAAAACAAAAAGGAGACAAGAAAAAACCTTTCCATACCCAATGTGGTGTAGATGTCTGATGTGGTCTGGAGAAGCTTTATCCTTTTCAGATCCTGAGAGCTTCTGCACCAGGATGGAGGTCATTACTTCTCATTATTGAGGCCTTGCCATCTTGTGCATGCAGCAGCAGCTCTACCAGAGAAAATCTGTCTGCAGCAGTCAGCATCAGTCCTTCATGTAAGACAGAAATGGCTTTTTTTAGGAACTCCATCCCCTGCATAGTCCTACTTTCTGTTTTATAAGTACTGATATGGTAGGGCAGCATGGGCAGTGTACCAGCATTGATCTGCTGCACTGCTGCTGCAATTTCCTGCTAAGGAAGTTTGTGTAATCTGAATGGTGCTACTATGAATTGTGTAATGCTTGCTACAAAAAAATATTCATTAGAGAAATTTACTGGATGTGACTACTTTGATATTCATTATAACCCATTATTTGAGAAAACTAAATAGAGCATAAAATAAGAAACAAAGGAAGGAAGTCAAAGCAACTTTCTTTACCACAGTAGAGCAAACTAGTTAAGCATTATCAAAAGCCTGGTGGTTTCTTTTTTTCTTCCTTTTTCCCTACGTAGTCCTGAAGTGATCCTATACCTCTTTTTTCTATTTGACATTTTTGGTTTTCTTTCACGCTGAGTCTTGCTGATGTATGTGCTGACAACCGATCGATATTCATCGGAAACAAATAATAACCCCGATATGACGCTTCTCCTCCAAACCCTCCACTGCGGTGATGCTGGGAGCGGCTGGGCAGCAATCGCGGCTTCCCTCGCAGCGTCAGCACCCGAAAGCTCTGCCGGGCGTGTGCGGCTCGGGCGGCGCTGGCTGTCCCCGCCGGGCGGGGCCGTGCCGGTGGCGGGGCAGCAGTGACACCTCGCGGGCATCCCGCGGCACGGGGATGGATGCTGCTGGGCCAGGGAAGAGCAGGACCCCGCCTGCCGCCAGGGAGCAGAGCCTCTGTGGCCGCGCTCACACCGACGCTCCCTGTCCCCTCCCTTGGCCGGGGACAAACTAAGCACCTTCTGCCACATCCCGACGGAAAGACCGTGGAAGATTTTTGTCAGGTTACATCAGAGGAGACCGTCTGCTTTTAAGAGGACCCCTGGGAACGAGAGTCGCTGTGCTACACGAGTTCCTTCTAGGATGTTGGGATTTTATCAAGATATATTTGGTTTGTCAGAAAATTTACTTCAGTAGCCAGTGGCACTTGGTTCAAGAAGAAAAAATCGGAGTACTGTGCAACCAAATATAACGTACCCCCAAAGGAGGAACAAATAGTGGTAGCCACAGAGCAAAGCCAGTACTTCAAGGTCTGATTCGACTCTGGAGACATGCAGAGGCTGAGGACTGGTGGAATAAGCAGTTCTACTTCTACTAGTGTCATGCCCCCAACAAAGATTGCCCTCCTTCCAGCTGTGTGCCCACAGGGAAGGGGAGTTTGGAAATAATACATGGGAGCATGTAGTTGTCCCTGTTTTCCTCCAGGGCAATGAGATTTTGGGCTTATGATCTGTAAGCAAACAGGCTGTTCAGAAAGAAATCTGTCTAATGATTTTAGGGAGAACTTCTTGACAAAGTCCAAAACATAACTGGTTAACAGCTGCCAGACAAAGCAGTATGGTCTGTATTGCTCTCCACACTTCATTTGTTCTTCATTTGTTCATTTCTGTGTCTTGTTAAGAATGAGAAACCAAATCTAAAAGCTGTGCTTGATTTTCCTGGGCTTCCACCTGTGCAGTTGCATTGATTTTGGTCTTTTCTCCTCTTCTCCAGAGCCCCTACTGACTCTGATGGGATTGCTGAGAAACTTGGACTCTGTATTTCAAACTTTTTTAATCTCATTTTTTATATATCCCATTCCAGCTTTACCAAAGAACCTGCACTTTGCCTGTAAGGACAGCAGGCAAACCAGGAATAGGCACCCTAACGACCTCAGTCACTGAACCATTTTGGGGAGACTTTTCTGTTGAGAATCATGTACAAGGAGGATCTACTCTCCAGTTTTGAAAGCCAGAGGATGAAAGAAGTACTTTCTGTACATTAGTAATAGGCAACTAACCTTAGGAACATAAGGTTTTTAGGTATTTGTATGTAATATTGTTTTATGTCTGGAGTTGATATTATGGGAAATAATTGTCCTGGCTTTAGGGGATGGAGAGGAAGTTTGTCTTTGCTTGGATATATAGCACTACCCTTTGGGATGGTGTCATTTGATAATTCCTGCCACATGTTCTTATGAGTAGGATGTTTTTGTTTCCTTACTGTGTCTCCCCTCAAGTCCTGCTGGGTAATATTTCAGATGGTCACGGTCAGAAAAGGCATGTGACAACTTCCAGATGTTCAAGTAATCAAAGCGATCTGCAGATCTAAGGGAGCACACCAACAAACAAATGGAGGATAACTTGAAGGGCTGCAGTCTAGGTGGGGGGTCATGCTCAGGGGTGGTGTAGCAGGCTGAATGATAGTCTTAATATCTGGAGAATTCACTGATGTCTAGATCATTGGCTAAAAAAATGAGATAGTCTGATGATGTGGCTGGGCAGGCAGTAAAAACCTAAAACACGGGGTCTGGTTGTGGTTTTCCCACAGCTTGGAGCAGAGCTGGCTTCCCTGGGGAGCGAAGAAGGCTCTCATAGTGTGCCACAGCTCTGAGCTGAGCTGCCTTCTGGGCTCCAGCTGGCGTGATGCATGTGAGACTAAGAAATGTGACCATGCCCTGCTGTCATCCACACCACCACGGCATCTGGGGCTGCATCCTTGCTGAGCTGGTGGTGCCTGAGACAGTGCTGTGTTCTACTGAGAGAGGGCAGGGCACATCTCAGCTCAGAGAAACCTGTGTGCTTCTGTCTTGCTCCAACCTGGCTGGTTTAGGCCCCTCTTTGGGTAGTAATAGCTAGTTCTAAAGTGAGCTTGGGGAGCCTTTAATCAAAGCCCTTCATCACCCCAGGTGATTTTTGTTAGTCCATCCTCCTAGCTTTATAGAAACAGACAAGATAATTAAAAATGTGCAGTGGGACCCAGCATTCCTCTTTGGGAACGTAAACCATTCATCATCTAGACTTAAAAAACTCATATTAATCACTGGCAACCTGGTATTTGTAGAGGTGGATGCGCATGACTGTGGTGCAGTGCGTGTGGAACGCCAAGGAACACCAGGATGGAGGATGCACGTTGCTTCTGTGACAGACTGAACAGTCCTGTCTCTGGTCACAGGAGGGACAATGTTCACTCCACAGGATCCTACAGCAACTTTCCTGGTGCCGTTTTGTATGCTGGCATTCGATGTCACATTGCCTGCACTGCTGGCACATCCTTTGAAACAGATGTTCTCTGCATCTGCCCACTCTGTGTGCAACTGGCAAAGCTCAGCTAGAAGATTGCTTTCCACATCCTTCCAGTGATGGAAAGGGTTGGGCAGTATTACTACTGTTATTTCTACGACTACTGATTTGTTTGGAAACGCTGCTGGTTCAAAACCTGTCTCAGCTGCTGATGAAGAAAGGGAAGATCTGCTCATGTCAGGAGAGTTCTCGAGTTTTTAACTACAGGCTGGTGCTCTTGAATCGTAACTGTTTGGGGCATTGCTACCAACTGTTATTTCTCCTTGGTAATAAGACTTTATATGACATTTTGTACAATCCTATATGGGTCTTTTGCTGTTTGGGAGGTAATGGTGTAGCGTGCTAGAAAATTCAGTTCCACTCTAGGAAAAGGAGCAGCTTTGTGACAGTTTGTCCATCATCAATGGCTGCTTTTGTCAGTTGGGTTCTCCATACAACATTCCTGAAGCACCCGGAGAATTTCTGACAAAATTAATCTTTGGTTTTGTGCAAAGAACATTTTTGTATGTACGTGGAAGGGGAAAGATCAATACACTGCTCTCCTGGAGAATCAGACTGGTGCCTGTGTGCTTGGAGAGGCCTTAGCCTGTGGAGCATTGGTAGCAGCGGCGGGGGCTTGGAAGAGATACGTGGCAGAATGGGTAAACACACAAAAGTGAGGAGGATGCTGCAATGCATACCTGAATATGCTGCAGGAAAGTGTTGGCCATGAAGAATTAGGTCTGGATCATATGACAGATATATATTGTGATGGTGTATCTCTGTCCTGATCCATGTTCGTAAGACTGAACTATCAAGGTCATCTTATATAGTGAACCCTGAAAATATTGGAGGCCTGTATTCTTCTACTAGCTGGGGCATTGACAGCACATGCTTCTATCACTTATAATGTGGTTCTCAAGACTGCAAGCTCTTTTCCCATGTCCACAGGGAAAATTAAAATTATGTATGTATGGTATATTAAAAATGGAAACCACTCGTGCTGGAAGCCAACTCAAAAAGGACAGATGGAAAGATGTGATAAGGGAAATAAAACTACTACAAACCAGAAAACTGGGAGAAACAAAGTAAGTGTCCTGTATCTACCCACTACCCATCTGTTGGTCATCTACCAATCTCTCTACTAGCTACGTGTTTGGATGTTACTATTTAAAAAAACAGACAAGGGAGCAGCATGTGGAGGTCTGGCTGGGACAAGAGGAAAGCGGCTGAAGGACCTTTTTACTGGCTGGTAAATTCATGCCTGGTCTCCCTTCAAGATTTCATAGTTTAGAAAGAATTTCAGTTTGTTCTTCAAAAGATGCGTCAGTCTGTTCTGGATTAAGAAGTCAATATGCCTTCCACATTTACTCCCCCCACAAAGACTGATTTTTGGAGGATTTACTAGTCATTTTGTTTCAGACACATTTCTTAACAACTTGGCTTTCTTTGTGTTTAAACTTAGATTTTGTCCTTCCTGAATCCTATAAGGCTCACTATGTGGTGTTTGTCCTTTCATGGTCATTACTGATACATACTCGCTGTACTCACTGTGGTCTACTAAGATTGTTTTGTTTTGTCAGGGAAAAAATTGCAAATTAAAACATTCTCTATGAGGGAGGACCCCAAATATAATTTCATAACAAAAATTCCCCAATCATTTCCAAACAATTTAAAACTGAATATAAATCTTTCCTTTACTACCAGATATGATCTTCTCAAAGCTTCAGATGTGAATAATCTCTCTGAATTTTCCAGCTATTTCAATATCCTATCCGTACTGAAACCAGCCTGTGCCTCTACCACCTAGTCTGGAAAATTTGCAAACAATGCTAATGTCTGACACCTTTATCCATTAAAATCAATGATCACATATATTTTAATTTACTTTCTCAGTTTTCATTCCCTTCCATTGCTTGTTTGCAGCTGTACCTCCATTTTTCTCTCCCCCCCCACTCCCCCTTTCTTTTTCTTAATGGGAATCTAGGAAGTTCCTTCTATTTTTCCTTTCTTTTCCTCTTCTTTCTTTACAGTCTCTAGTCTCTTTCCCTTATTTTAGTAGCCATCATTCTCTGTTGACTGCAGATCTTGGCTATATCCTGACAAAATCAACAGAAAGGTTTTCCCTGGAATTTCAGACATGTTTCCATATTGGTTTTTCTTTCCACTCCTGTCCTTTTTCTTCTTGATGCCTGGCTGGCGGATTTAAACAAACATTTTCAGAACAACTTGTCCTCAGCTTACTAAACTGGTAAATAACGGATAAATATAGTTTCAATTGGGAACAGCTTTCTGGCAAAGGATTCAGAACATCACTGAAGAAGAGTTTTTCTCACCTTGAGTCATGGGACCTGGTTGGGTAAATTAAAACCATTTGCTTAACCTGCGTGTACAACACACAAACAGCAGAGATGTCCTTTACTGATACTTTATGCTGCCTACAGTACCCTTGTTGTTGTGAAACACAAATAGACCGTTTTTCTTTCTTTCTTTGAATCTAAAGCAGCACAAACCTAATTGATATATTTAAGCAAAGGCCCAGGCTTATTTTTTCAGTAATTCTTTTTTTTCCCCGCCACCAAGAAAGCTCTGTCATAAACTTCAACGTGTAATGATAGAATTATAAATTCCTTGATGTCCTAAGGCTGGCTACCTCCCATTGTAACTCAAACTTGCTGCCACAAATTACTGTCTTCTTATCAAAGTGCACTTCAGTGAGCATACAAAAGGGATGTTGCTATGTTTGTTAACGTGATAATTTGCATATTTGCTATGAAGCATACAGAGGACTTTTATATTTTTTTTTATATGTGTTTATTCATACAGAGGGGCTGGAAATCTAAATATTACAGTGGTTTTGATATATAGAGAGAAAATAAAAAAACAATTCAAAATAGTAAGTCATTGTATTTTGAATTTTTATTGTAATAAATTATAGCAATAGTTCACGCAACCCAGCTATTATCTCAGATTGTCTCTCTGCAGAATCACAAAAACAATCTGACTCATCCTGACTTGATTC
Organism: Cettia cetti; assembly: GCA_013401135.1. Taxonomy (NCBI): domain Eukaryota; kingdom Metazoa; phylum Chordata; class Aves; order Passeriformes; family Sylviidae; genus Cettia; species Cettia cetti. The sequence goes on from VZUI01070083.1 coordinate 89,951, forward strand.
ATGTTCAGTTCCTATTTGGGAAGTCTTCCCTCACAATCAGGCCGCCTGGTAGCATGTTTTTTTCTGTGAAAGCTCAAATTCTGTAAAACAGTCCCACAGCCTATGGCGGGTTCTGCAGCATGAATCATGGAAAATATGCATCCCTGCTCATTTGCAGCTGGTTATTTTAGCTGAGGTCCATGTGGAAGAAGAGCTGTGCAATTTTTCCTACTGATATGTGTCTTCTTAGCACTCTGATGGGAACAGATTAATAGAGACTTACCAAAACATATCAAAAGATGCTCAGCATTTCAAAGAGGGAAAAGAAGTGGAGTTGACATGCAGAGCCAAGGCTGAGTATCAGCCATTTTCAGAAAGAAAGTGAATTTGTCTTTATGAATAAAGCAAGGCACAAGAGAGTTATTTTCCTTTTCCTATCAGAGAATTTGGGGTCCTCTTCATCTAAATTCTTGTGAAATTTTTATTTGTATTTGCTGTGGCTTCTATTTCACCTACATATGTTATATGAATTGGTATATGCAGAATATATTATTTTAATTAGTTCATGGAGCTGATTAATTAATAACTTGCTGCTCTTACCTGAAAAGCATGACAGGAGCACAGAAAATTACTTGCACTTGCTATCCTTCCTTACATCATTTGAGAGAGACCTCTCTGAGCTGAAAATGCCGCACAGTAACTTTATATAATACCTTAGACATGAAGTGAATAATAATGTGTGACTTCATGGAAATGAAGGTATGCAGTGTACCAATGACACTGGCAAATATTTCTGCAGTTGAACAGTTCAGCAGTGAGCAACCTTGCTTCTGACAGCATCCTGAAAAATTATGGTACTAATTTTACTATTAGTAATAGAAGCATAAACCCATCACTTAAAACCTTACAATGATTACAAAGATTACCAGATTCCTTCATCTAAAATGAGGAATGAAGGAACTTTAGAAGCAAAAATTTGAAGTGTTTGGTCATTTGATGTTGTATGACTGAGCAATAGCCATTTATCTGGGGGACAAAAGTGAAGTCAGGTGCATAGAAACAAGTTCTAGGGGCTGTACGTGCTGTGGGGAGAACACCTCACCCGGGGTCAGTGGACTTAAACTGGATATGCTGGTTTATGTCCAGGGCATTAGCTGGGTGTCAACTCCAGAACAAAACTGGTCGGAAACTAATGTAACCCCTGGGATTATGCATTTTTGGCATGGAGGCCTGATTTCCTCTGTATGTGTGTTGAGCTCTGAAGTACAGTGTTTGCTTCAGGCACTCTTAAAGATTGCTCTGAGATCAACCAAAAGTCTGGAAAATGTCTTCGGATAGAAGTGGTAGGTATACAATCATTTAAGCATGTCAAGAAAAAGTTTAAGGATTTTGGTTGTAGATGGTAAGTATTTACTTCAGAATTAATGCTCTTCCAATCTTGCAAGAAAAGATCTGGTGGCTGGAGCTGGACAAATGCACAGGATGAAAAGGCTATGTATTTCACCAGGGAAATACTTAGCTACTGGTGTGGATTGCAAGAGGTTATTGTGGCTTTTCTACCATTAGCAATTTTTAAATCGAGAATAGATGTTGTTGGGTTTTTTTAATCTGAAAGATTTACTCAAGTTTAAACTGGATCAAATTCAAGGATGTTCTGTGTCCTAAATTATGTGGTTAGGTGACCACACAGTGACTCCTGGTTTTATAATCTGAAAATCCTTTTGCCCTGACAAATAGGAGGAGCTGGAGGAGCTTTTACTGTGATTGATGACTTGGATTCATGGATGTGCACTGTTTACTGGGGTCAGCACTCACCTTTCTTCCTTCTGAACCAGCTCAACACTGACTCTCCAGGCTGCAGAACTGCACTAAGCAGACCTGTCCTGCCTAGCCCAGGGATGCTCCTTTTTCACTTATTTCTCTCCTCCCAGGCCGGAACCCCACATTCCTTTTTCCGAGGAGCCAGGAGCCACCTTGAACCGGGGAACTTCTGTAGCGCTTTGAGAGTAACCATTCACAAAGACCTTACAGCTCTGAACTACAGCACGCACAAAGAACACTTTTTTTCTAACAACTACAAAATGCTGCCATAGGCTTTGCTCCAATGAAACCTCTATTAGTGGTAGTGGAGCTTGGTATGTTAGTGACCAAGGAGTTGACTATCAGATAATTGCCATTATATGTTCTTTCCAGAACAACTTGCATTATTTCAGAAGAAAAACAAGCTCCAATCAAGCTGATCAGAGGTTTTGAAATATTCAAATGCAGAGTTCCAAGCTTTAGCCATTGGGGTACCATGCAAAGTGCTGCTAAGCAGGCAATAAGCTCAGGATTTATTGCAGTGACTGAATTTACAAATACAGAAAGTTCACAGAAAAGCCTGCTCTTGTGAACTTTCAACCAGCATTTGCAAGCTAAGAACCCATAGATTACTTATATAATAAATGGATGCATATCTGTCCAAATGTTTAATAAAGATACTATGTGAGAAGCATGTAACAAGTCATTTTCCTCTGCAGTAACAATATATTTTTTTCTATTGTATACAGGACAGTCACAATAGCAGTTTAAATCTTTTGAAGTATCTATGTTCAAAAGATGATATTTTGACAACAATTATACCCAAAATACAGGTATTAGAATGGGAATTTCCAGGTCAGATGAGTATAAAATTTAGTAATGACTGAATCCTCTTTAACTGTTATTGATACATATGCACCATTTAAACAGGACCTTGATACTAAAAAGTAAACTGAAATGTGCAATGTGATCCAGTAAAACCTGTTTTTATAAGTACTCTTTGTACCCTGGAAGACATGCGGATGGTGAAACTATTGATTTTTAAAGGCCAGATCACCTGTTTCTGGTTACTTTGGCTAATGGAGTGTGCTTGGCCTGGAAAGGAGAACAGTGTTTGGCCACAGTTGTCATGTACCCTTACAACTGCCTGCTCCCTTCGCATTCTCTCTGGCTCCCCTGCAAAGTCCTGATCAAGTGCACATGAGTTACATCTATACCAGCACAATAAGGGTGATTTTCATTTCCTGGCTGCTCCCAGAGGCATGAACACAAGCTCCAGCCCCAGGCTGACACTTACTGCCCTATTGCTGGCACAGCCAGCTACAGGTCTGGAAGTCTGGTAAGACGGGAACTTAAGGTGGCAGGTACTGTTTCTTCCACATGCACTCATGTTCCAGTTGCAACGTAAATATATTAAAGAAGTTTTTTCTCTCTAAATGTATCTTCACATATTGGCATTTCAGATTTATGCCGTTGCCAATTCACTTTACATTTTGCATTATACCAAATGCCTTCTTTAATTATTGATATTTGGGCTTGACAAGAAGAGGAAGGAAGTGAGGAGAGGGAAAAGACTAAAATGACTTGTGGGTGTATTAGTAGGATTTCTAAGCTTGGGTCTAGATCTACTGAATCTTTGGCAGCACAATTTCCATCTCAGAACTGGAGTGGTGGGTACCCATCAAGACTGGGAAGTTCCCAAGATGGGAGCCCATTCTGTCCCACTGGCACTAACCACACCTGGAGCATGAGGTCTGCTGTTCTGTAAGCACAAATCTGTGGTCTGACCTTGTTTACGTCTTTTCACTAAAACACACACAGAGAAGTTGCTTCTTTTGAGTCTAGCTACTTCATCCTGAGAGGATGTAAAGATGCCTGTTCTTCTTGCAGCCAAAGGACTCTCAAAGCCTTGCATTTTTGGTAGAGGTAAGTGACGAAGGAGATGGATCTGCAAAGGTAAGAAAGACCATTCCTCAGAGCTAGAAATTACAGCACAACTCTTATTAAGTTCCAAGCTCCAACGTTATGGATTACAGTGGAGAACCTCTGCCACACTAAATACTGCTTTACTGCTGCTATCTGTATCAGACAAGGAGATTCTGCAGTACTTCCAAGATACCACTTGCCAAAGATACCACTCCATAGGATGCTATTAGAATAGCAGAAGGTGAAGCCAGGTGATGAAAAACACATTTGTCAAGAGTTTGGTGTGACAGACATCCATTCCTGAGCTGTCATGTGCTGTAGTATCTGTTTTACATTCCTACACAGGGTTTTGTAACAGTGAGAGGAAGTGGTCAAGCCTTTCAAATTTGAGAGAGCTGTGCTGGCACTGATTTCTGTGGCTGCAGTCATGTGTCAAGAGATTATTTGTGCTGGCACAGTGAGTTCAATACATGTCTACATTCTTGATACTTGAATCTCAAAAACTCCACTAGAAGAGATGCCAGTAAACTGTTATTTTCTCTAAGTATCAGTTCTCCACAGATGTAATCATAGTAACAGCTATCACATTTGTGCTAACACTGGCCAACAAGGGTTCAAATCTTGGCCCCATTGAAATATTTGGTAAAGATTTGGCTGAGAAGTGTAAATAGGTTTCCACACAAAAATAAAAGTATGGAAAGAAAAAATAGAGGTCTGTGTAATAACAGTAAAATGTTTTTGACTTTCAGCATCCTGGATGTCAATGTTCTTACTCTATAAAAAGTTCAAATTTATTTGTACTGCAAGGAATGCCCCCAACAAAAGTTCACTCCTCATTTCCATATCTACCTCCAAAACAGAAATCCTGTCAGGACTGTGTTTTAACCCAGACGGTGACAGAACTACAGCCCAGCTAGATAATGGACAGCCTGATGAGGGATGATGGGGCAAGTCATATGCCAACTGAATTCTTTCTGGTGAACACAGGAATTTTATTCATCTTCTTAAAAGCTGATGATGCCCCAGAGGGTATCCAGCCTTCCAACAGAAAGTTTTATCTTTGCAAAGGTGTTCTAACAAGTGCCCTGCGCTAATCAAAACAAGTTTATTCCTTGGTTTTAACTGATTTTGGAAACCAGCTCTTTGGAAACCTGTGGCACCAAATATATAAACCATAAAAACCACTGTAGAACATCAGGTTCTTGACCTATAAGCCACAGGAAATTCCAGATGAAATATTCCTAAAAGTTGAGGATGCCTCATCTTTTTGATGACTGTAGGAATTACTATTAGCATGTTACTCAAGGATTCAAAAATTCTGCAAAAAGTTAAAGTGATATTTTTCCTTTCTAGGCATTTTACCTATTTACTTTTAGAATTAACTTTTATTTATTCACGGTGCTGATTTATTTTAGTTGCTCTTCGCTAATTTGCCCAAAAACATGGGCACCGTGAGCAGCAGGAGCAACAGCAGATGGCAGCACCAAGCTGCTGGATCGGGGCTGTCAGCGCAAACAAGGGGAAAACACGAACAGAGATGAACAAAAGTTTCTGAGAATTTATTTGCTTTCAGATCTGCTTCTTTTCTCCCCTTCCTCTGGATATATTTTGTTTTCTCCCAATTTTTCTACTCACAATTTGAAAAATAGAAATTAAAAGGACAGCAGATGAGGAAAGTTGCTATGTCAGGTTATCCTGTATTGATTTGATAGAAGATGGTTAGACCTGATGTAACCTGCTGGATAGATGACATGAGGTTATGGCCTAGCCTACCAGCACTTCACGTCCTATTAAACACTCCACAGGGGCAACATCTGGAGGGTTAAACAGCTGCTGGGTAATGCAATTTTAAATACCACTTCATCAAAGTAATAGACTCCACAGGACCCTCTTGGGATCTGTAAATTGATGTGTTCCAGGCTTTGTGTGCTGCAGCCCTTTTGTGTAACACATTAAGGAGACCCTGATAGCTTTCACTTTAGCAGAATGATAGAACCGAGGTTTGCAAATTCATCTACAGAACAGTGCCTTGCTGAGCTTGGGATCAAACACATGGCCTTTATGGGTTTTCTCTTCTTTTTTTTTTTCTTCCTCAAAGATAGATATTCTGTGTATCCAAAACTACTGTAAGCTAAAGAAACAATTTAAGAAGAGAAGATTTGCTCTTGAGTCTATTTTACCAGCGATGTATGAGCTTCCAAAGGAGATCTCATCCATGCTTTCTGTTCTCCAGGGTAGTTACAGAGAAGGGAGCAAATCTTCTCTGTGCTCAACATAACAGGCCAAGCTTTCAATCTGAATAACAAAAGGATTCCTCAGGCCCTTTCCAGACCTGGCTCCTCTCCTGCATTCTTCAAATACAATCCCTAGCTCCAGCAACACAAATCATGAAGGAAATGTGGTCTCCAGTTTGGCTGGCCATGGAGGCTGGTGCCACCATCTAGCTGCAAATCAACATACCTGACAATAGAATGGTATGCAATTTTCCAAAATAACTCCTTCCACTGCTTCAGAGCTGCTAAGCAACAATTGAGAGAAGTTCTATTAAATATTTAATTAATCACTTTAGTCGCATTGAATAATTAATCACTGTGAGAGAGGACAGCCCAATAACTTTTTCTATTGCCTGCTAATGCAGCATTTGCTTTCTCATTCTGAATCCAGTGAAACCCTCAGCAAACACAGATCCCTCTTTCTGAGCAGGCAGAATTTGATAGCTGTCACTGACTGAACTTTGTCACTACCAGGAGCATATGGAAGGACACTAGGCAACTCCTTTCCAGGGAGAAAATCATAGGGTAAAACTTGCAGCCAGCATGGTCCAGCATCCTTTGGCCGAAGTCAGTGGAAAGTCTCCAATTCTTTCCGAGCATCTGCCCTTGGTGTTATCCTTACTTAGAGATCCTTCTCTCTGCTTTACTGCAATTATTTCAGATTAAAGGGCAGAGGAAAATTCTTCAGTTACCTGCCATAGTTTCTGTTCAGAAATTCTGGGTAATTTTCTTTGTGATGCCTTTTAAAGAGGGATGTAGTCATAGAGGAGTAGGAGGAGTTATGAAGCTGGCAATAGCCACCACTGCCATTTTATTTTTGATATTGTGTACTTATAAACTTCAGGAAGTTACAGAGAGACCAGAGAAATGGCTTGTTTTATCTCTTTCTCTACTGAGCTATACAAAACAATCTTCAGCTACTACATAATGTCAACAGGAGCACAGCCCTGAATTGTGTCTGGGGTGCATGCTGTAGCCTCACTTGACATCCTCCATGCCATTCTGCACAAAGTATTTATATCAGGCAGTGCTATCCACAGACGATTCCATTAGGTAACTATTCTTTGGAAAGGGTAACATTTTTGAATGCACATGTGTGAAAGATGCCCTCCTCTCACTAAACTAGTTTGTGCCCTATGCTTTAGAAACAGAATCTATTAAGACTGCAGGCATATGAGCTACTGTAATTTACTTACTGAAATTATTTTCCCTCAGTCAATACTGCTGAGGACACCACGGCTGCCCTCCATCTGTGGAGAGGTCTTCATAAGAAAATGGGGAGCAGTAGGGAAACAGCATGGATTCTCCAAAGAATGCCTTAGTTTATTTATTTATTTCAAATGTCTTTCATGTCTTGGCTTTGTGCATCTTTTCCAAGAAGCAAATGCTTCACAGATGGAAAGAAGCAATTTTCAGTTGTAAAAATTCTAAACAGTTCAGGTGAAATGAAAAACAGAGCTTCCTGGAGACATGCCAGCTTTTTTTTTTTTCCTTTTTTTTTTTTTTTTTTTTTTTTTTTTTTTTTTTTTTTTTTTTTTT